>JAEVFF010000837.1:96770-200521 GCA_018901945.1 Pugionium dolabratum | reverse complement strand
AATTTCCTGTACTGTGACAACATTTGAGCCTAAAAGAGCTATAAAAAAGCCTCCAAGTAATCCAACGTATACCAAACTGTTTAAAACCATGTATTATGCTTCATTTATAAGCCTTTACTCAAGGAGAACCAATGACCAGTTTAGAATGATCATATTAACTGGCCGATCAACTTGACATGTCTGCACTAAATCCTTAGTAATTTTTTATTTAAAGTTCAGAATGACACGAATCCAACGCTCATGTTAAGCTATCTCAATTTTCCATATTCTGACAACATTTGAGCCTGAAAGAGCTATGAAAAAGGCTCCAAGTAATCCAATGTATCCCAAACTGCGTGAAGCCATGTAATATCCTTCATTTATAAGCCCTTACTCGAGAAGAACCAATGATCAGTTTCGAATGATCATTTTAACTGGCCGACCAACTTGACATGTCCGCACTAAATTGTTTGTAATTTTTGATTTAGAGTTCAGAATGACATGAATACAACGCTCATGTTAAGCTATCTCGATTTTCCATATTTTGACAACATTTGATACTGAAAGAGCTACAAAAAAGCCTCCAAATAATCCAATGTATCCCAAACTGTGTGAAGCAATGCATTATGATTCATTTATAACCCTTTGCTCAAGAAGAAACAATGATCAGTTTAAAATGATCATTTTAACTGGCATATCAACTTGAAATGTCCGCACTATGTTGTCGGAACTTTTGATTTATTGTTCAAAATGACACAAATCAAATGCCCATGTTAAGCCATCTCAATTTTCCATATTGTGACAAAATTTGAGCTTGAAAGAGATACGAAAAAGCTTCCAAGTAATCCAATGTATCCCAAACTGCGTGATATCATCATTTATCCTTCATTTATAACCATTAACTGAAGGAGAACCAATGATTAGTGTATAATGATTATTTTAACTTGCCCATGAAGTTTACATCTCCTCACTAAATCATCAGTAATTTTTGATTTAGAGTTGAGAATGACACTAATCCAACGCCCACGTTAATCTAACTCAATTTTTTTATTGTGTGATAGCAATTGAGAATGAAAGAGCTACGACAAAGCCTCCAAGTAATCCAATGTATCCCAAACTGCATGATGTCATGCATTATGCTACACTTATGAGCCTATACTCAAGGAGCACCAATAATCAAATTAAAATGATCATTTTAACCGGCCGATCAATTAGACATCCACACTAAATCGTCCGTAAATTTTGATTTGGAGTTCAGAATAACACAAATCCAATGCCCACGTTAAGCTAGCTCAATTTCTATGTTGTGAATATTTTTGAGACTAAAAGAGTTGCGACAAAGCCTCCAAGTAATCCAATGTATCACAAACTGCGTGATGCCATCCATTATGCTTCGTGTAAAACCCTTTACTCAAAGAGCACCAATGATTAGTTTAGAATGATCATTTTAACTGGCCGATAAACTTGGCATGTCCTTACTAAATTGTCCGTAGTTTTTGATTTAGTGTTCAAAATGACACAAATCCAACGACCACGTTAAGCTATCTTAATTTTTATTATTGTGACAAAATTTAAGTCCGAAATAACTATGACAAAGCTTCCAGGTAATCCAATCTATCCCAAATTGCATGATGCCATGCATTATGCTCCATTTATAAGCCTTTCCATTAAGGAGCACCAATGATCAGTTTAGAATGGTCATTTTAACTGGCCGATCAACTTTACATGTTCATATTAAATCGTTTGTAACTTTTTATTTTGAGTTCAGAATGACACGAATCCAACACCCACGTTTAGCTGGCTAAATTTTCCATATTATGACAACATTTGAGACTGAAAGAGCTAAAACGAAGCCTCCAAGTAATACAAATTATCCCAAACTGCGTGAAGCCATGCATTATGCTTCATTTTTAAGCCTTTACTCAAGGAAAACCAATGATTTGTTTAGAATGATTATTTTAACTCGCGTTCAACTTGACATGCCCGCACTAAATCGTTCGTAAATTTTGAATTAGAGTTCAGAATGACACGAACCAAGGCCCAGGTTAAGCTAGCTCAATTTTCCATATTGCGACAAAAATTGAGACTAAAAGAGCTACGATAAAGCCTCCAAGTAATCTAATGTATCCAAAATTGCGTGAAGCCATTCGTTATGCTTCATTTATAAACCTTTACTCAAGGAGCACCAATGATAAGTTCAGAATGATGATTTTAACAGGCCTTTAAACTTGGCAATTCTGCAATAAATTGTTCGTACCTTTTTATTTTGAGTTCAGAATGATACGAATTCAACACCCATGTTAAGCTAGCTCAATTTCCTATTCTGTGACAAGATTTGAGCTTGAAAAAGCTATGAAAAAGCCTCCAAGTATTCCAAAGTATCCCAATATGTGTGAAACATGTATTATGCTTCATTTATAAGCCTTTACTCAAGGAGAACCAATGATAAGTTTAGAATGATCATTCGAACTGGCCGATGAACTTGACATGTCCGCACTAAATCGTCAATAAGTTTTGATTTAGAGTTCAAAATGACACGAATCCAACGCTGATGCATAGCAATCTCGATTTTCCATATTCTGACAACATTAGAGACTGAAAGAGCTACGAAAAGGACTCCAAGTAATCCAATATATCCCAAACTGCGTGATGCCATCCATTATGCTTCATTTATAACCCTTTACTCAAGGAGAACCAATGATCAGTGTAGATTGATCAATTTAATAGGCCCATAAACTTTACATGCCTGCACTATATCGTCAATATGTTTTGAATTTGAGTTGAGAATGACACGAATTCAACGCCCATGTTAAGCTATCTCGGTTTTCCATATCGCAACAACATTTGAGACTGAAAGAGATACGACAAAGCCTACAACTAATCCAATGTATCCCAAACTGCGTGATGTCATGCATTATGCTTCATTTATAAGTCCTTACTTAAGGAGCACCAATGATCAGTTTAAAACAATCATTTTAACAGGTCGATGAACTTGACACGTCCGCACTAAATCTTTTGTACCTTTTGATTTAGAGTTCAGATTAAAACAAATTCAACGCACATGTTAAGCTAGCTCAATTTCCTGTACTGTGACAACATTTGAGCCTAAAAGAGCTATAAAAAAGCCTCCAAGTAATCCAACGTATACCAAACTGTTTAAAACCATGTATTATGCTTCATTTATAAGCCTTTACTCAAGGAGAACCAATGACCAGTTTAGAATGATCATATTAACTGGCCGATCAACTTGACATGTCTGCACTAAATCCTTAGTAATTTTTTATTTAAAGTTCAGAATGACACGAATCCAACGCTCATGTTAAGCTATCTCAATTTTCCATATTCTGACAACATTTGAGCCTGAAAGAGCTATGAAAAAGGCTCCAAGTAATCCAATGTATCCCAAACTGTGTGAAGCCATGTAATATCCTTCATTTATAAGCCCTTACTCAAGAAGAACCAATGATCAATTTCGAATGATCATTTTAACTGGCCGACCAACTTGACATGTCCGCACTAAATTGTTTGTAATTTTTGATTTAGAGTTCAGAATGACATGAATACAACGATCATGTTAAGCTATCTCGATTTTCCATATTGCAACAACATTTGAGACTGAAAGAGCTACGACAAAGCCTCCAACTAAACCAATGTATCCCAAACTGCGTGATGTCATGCATTATGCTTCATTTATAAGCCCTTACTTAAGGAGCATCAATGATCAGTTTAAAACGATCATTTTAACAGGTCGATGAACTTGACACGTCCGCACTAAATCTTTTGTACCTTTTGATTTAAAGTTCAGATTGAAACGAATTCAACGCACATGTTAAGCTAGCTCAATTTCCTGTACTGTGACAACATTTGAGCCTAAAAGAGCTCTAAAAAGCCTCCAAGTAATCCAACGTATACCAAACTGTTTAAAACCATGTATTATGCTTCATTTATAAGCCTTTACTCAAGGAGAACCAATGATCAGTTTAGAATGATCATATTAACTGGCCGATCAACTTGACATGTCTGCACTAACTCCTTAGTAATTTTTTAGTTAGAGTTCAGAATGACACGAATCCAACGCTCATGTTAAGCTATCTCAATTTTCCATATTCAGACAACATTTGAGCCTGAAAGAGCTATGAAAAAGGCTCCAAGTAATCCAATGTATCCCATACTGTGTGAAGCCATGTAATATCCTTCATTTATAAGCCTTTACTCAAGGAGAACCAATGATCAGTTTCGAATGATCATTTTAACTGGCCGACCAACTTGACATGTCCGCACTAAATCGTTAGTAATTTTTGATTTAGAGTTCAGAATGACATGAATCTAACGCTCATGTTAAGCTATCTCGATATTCCATATTTTGACAACATTTGATACCGAAAGAGCTACGAAAAGGCCTCCAAATAATCCAATGTATCCCAAACTTTGTGAAGCAATGCATTATGATTCATTTATAACCCTTTGCTCAAGAAGAAACAATGATCAGTTTAGAATGATCATTTTAACTGGCATATCAACTTGAAATGTCCGCACTATGTTGTCGGAACTCTTGATTTATTGTTCAAAATGACACAAATCAAATGCCCATGTTAAGCCATCTCAATTTTCCATATGGTGACAAAATTTGAGCTTGAAAGAGATACGAAAAAGCTTCCAAGTAATCCAATGTATCCCAAACTGTGTGATACCATCATTTATCCTTCATTTATAACGATTAACTGAAGGAGAACCATTGATTAGTTTATAATGATTATTTTAACTTGCCCATGAAGTTTACATCTCCGCACTAAATCATCAGTAATTTTTGATTTAGAGTTGAGAATGACACTAATCCAACGCCCACGTTAATCTAACTCAATTTTTTTATTGTGTGACAGCAATTGAGAATGAAAGAGCTACGACAAAGCCTCCAAGTAATCCAATGTATCCCAAACTGCATGATGTCATGCATTATGCTACACTTATGAGCCTATACTCAAGGAGCACGAATAATCAAATTAAAATGATCATTTTAACCGGCTGATCAATTAGACATGTCCACACTAAATCGTCCGTAAATTTTGATTTGGAGTTCAGAATGACACAAATCCAGTGCCCACGTTAAGCTAGCTCAATTTCTATATTGTGACAATATTTGAGACTAAAAGAGTTGCGACAAAGCCTCCAAGTAATCCAATGTATCACAAACTGCGTGATGCCATCCATTATGCTTCGTGTAAAACCCTTTACTCAAAGAGCACCAATGATCAGTTTAGAATGATCATTTTAACTGGCCGATAAACTTGGCATGTCCTTACTAAATTGTCCGTAGTTTTTGATTTAGTGTTCAAAATGACACAAATCCAACGGCCACGGTAAGCTATCTTAATTTTTAATATTGTGACAAAATTTAAGTCCGAAATAGCTATGACAAAGCTTCCAGGTAATCCAATCTATCCCAAATTGCATGATGCCATGCATTATGCTCCATTTATAAGCCTTTCCATTATGGAGCACCAATGATCAGTTTAGAATGGTCATTTTAACTGGCCGATCAACTTTACATGTTCATATTAAATCGTTCGTAACTTTTGATTTAGAGTTCAGAATGACACGAATCCAACACCCACGTTTAGCTGGCTAAATTTTCCATATTATGACAACATTTGAGACTGGAAGAGCTAAAACGAAGCCTCCAAGTAATACAAATTATCCCAAACTGCGTGAAGCCATTTGTATCCCAAATTGCGTGAAGCCATTCATTATGCTTCATTTATAAGCGTTCACTGAAGGAGCACCAATGATAAGTTTGGACAATCATTTTAACAGGCCTTTAAACTTGGCAATTCCACAATAAATTGTTCGTATCTTTTTATTTTGAGTTCAGAATGATACGAATTCAACACCCATGTTAAGCTAGCTCAATTTCCTATTCTGTGACAAGATTTGAGCTTGAAAAAGCTATGAAAAAGCCTCCAAGTAATCCAATGTATCCCAAACTGTGTGAAATCATGTATTATGCTTCATTTATAAGCCTTTACTCAAGGAGAAGCAATGGTCAATTTAAAATGATCATTTTAACAGGCCGAACAACTTTACATATCCGCAGTAAATCATTAGTAATTTTTGAGTTATAGTTCAAAATGACACAAATCCAATGCTCAAGTAAAGCTATCTTGATTTTCCATATTCTGACAACTTTTGAGACTGGAAGAGCTACGAAAAGGCCTCCAAGTAATCCAATGAATCCCAAATTACGTGATGCCATCCATTATCCTTCATTTTTAACTCTATTCTCAATGAGTACCAATGATCAGTGTACAATGATCCTTTTTACTGGCCCATCAACTTTACATGTTTGCACTAAATCGTCAGTAATTTTTTATTTTGAGTTGAGAATGACACGAATCCAACGCCCATGTTAAGCTATCATGATTTTACATATTGTGACAACATTTGAGACTGAAAGAGCTATGACAAAGTCTCCAACTAATCCAATGTATCCCAAATTGCGTGATGCCATGCATTATGCTTCACTTATAAGCCCTTACTCAAGGAGCACCAATGATCAATTTAAAATGGTCATTTTAATAGGCCGATCAACTTGACATGTCCGCACTAAATTTTTCGTACCTTTTTATTTAGAGTTCAAAATGACACTAATTCAACGCCCACGTTAAGCTAGCTCAATTTTCTATATTGTGACAACATTTGAGACTGAAAGAGCTACGACAAAGCCTCCAAGTCATCCAATGCATCCCAAACTGCATGATGCCATGCAATATGATTCATTTTTAAACCTTTACTCAAGAAGCACCAATGATCAGTTTAGAATGATCATTTTAATGGGCAACTTGACATGTCCGCACTAAGTTTTCCGTAATTTTTGATTTAGAGTTCAAAATGACACGAATCAAACGCTGATGTTAAGCGATCTCAATTTTCCATATTCTGACAACATTTACTTAAGAAGAACCAATGATCAGTTTAGAATGATAATTTTAATTTGCCGATCAACTTTACATGTTCACACTATATCGTCTGTAACTTTTGATTTATAGTCCAAAATGACACAATTCAACGCCCACAATAAGCTAGCTCAAGTTTCTATATTGTGACAACATTTGAGCCTTAAAGAGCTATGCAAAGCCTCCAAGTAATCCAATGTATACCAAACTGTGTGAAGCGATGCATTATGCTTCATTTATAAGCCTTCACTTAAGGAGAACCAATAATCAGTTTAGAATGATCATTTTAACTGGCCGATCAACTTTACATGTTCACACTATATCGTCCCTAACTTTTGATTTATAGTTCAGAATGACATGAATCCAATGTCCATGTTAAGCTAGCTAAATTTTTCATATTCTGACAACTTTTGAGACTGAAAATGCTAAGACAAAGCCTCCAAGTAATCCAATGTATCCCAAACTGCGTGAAGCCATGCATTAAGCTTCATTTACAAGCCTTTACTCAAGGAGCACCAATGATCTGTTTAGAACGATCATTTTAACAGGCCGATAAACTTGACATGTCCGCACTAAATTGTTTGTACCTTTTTATTTAGAGTTCAGAATGACACGAATTCAATGCCCATGTTAAGCTAGCTCAATTTCCTATATTGTGACAACATTTGAGCCTGAAAGAGCTATGAAAAAGCCTCCAAGTATTCCAATGTATCCCAAACTTTTTAAAACCATGTATTATGCTTCATTTATAAGCCTTTACTCAAGGAGAACCAATAATCAGTTTAGAATGATCATATTCACTGGCCGATCAACTTGACATGTCCGCACTAAATCATTAGCAATTTTTTATTTTTAGTTCAGAATGACACTAATACAACGCTCATGTTAAGCTATCTTGATTTCCCATATTCTCACAACATTTGAGCCTGAAGGAGCTATGAAAAAGGGTCCAAGTAATCCAATGTATCCCAAACTGTGTGAAGCCATGTATTATGCTTCATTTATTAGCTTTTACTCAAGGAGACCCAATGATCAATTTAGAATGATCATTTTATGTGGCCAATCAACTTGACATGTCCGCACTAAATCTTTAGTAATTTTTCATTTAGAGTTCAGAATGACACGAATCCAACGCTCATTTAAGCTATCTCGATCTGCCATAATCTTACAACATTTAAGACTGAAAGAGCTACGAAAAGGCCTCCAAGTAATCCAATGTATCCCAGACTGCATGTAGCCATGCATTATGATTCATTTATAACCCTTTGCTCAAGAAGAAACAATGATCAGTTTAGAATGATCATTTTAACAGGCCTTTAAACTTGCCAATACCGCACTAAATTGTTCATACCTTTTTATATTGAGTTCAGAATGACACGAATTCAACACCTATGTTAAGCTAGCTCAATTTCCTATATTGTGACAACATTTGAGCTTGAAAGAGCTATGAAAAATCCTCCAAGTAATCCAATGTATCCCAAACAGTGTGAAACATGTATTATGCTTCATTTATAAGCCTTTACTCAAGGAGAACCAATGATCAGTTTAGAATGATCATTTAAACTGGCCGATCAACTTGACATGTCCGCACTAAATCGTCAACAAGTTTTGATTTAGAGTTCAGAATGACACGAATCCAACGCTGATGTTTAGCAATCTCGATATTCCATATTCTGACAACATTAGAGACTGAAAGAGCTACGAAAAGGACTCCAAGTAATCCAATATATCCCAAACTGCATGATGCCATCCATTATGCTTCATTTATAACCCTTTACTCAAGGAGCACCAATGATCAGTGTAGAATGATCAATTTAACAGGCCCATAAGCTTTACATGCCTGCCCTAAATCGTCAATATGTTTTGAATTTGAGTTGAGAATGACACGAATCCCACGCCCATGTTAAGCTATCTCGATTTTCCATATTGTGACAACATTTGAGATTGAAAGAGCTACGACAAATCCTCCAACTAATCCAATGTATCCCAAACTGCGTGATGCCATGCATTATGCTTCATTTATAAGCCCTTACTCAAGGAGCACCAATGATCAGTTTAAAACGATCATTTTAACAGGCCGATGACCTCGACTTGACCGCATTAAATCATTCGTACCTTTTTATTTGGAGTTCAAAATGACACTAATTCAACACCCACATTAAGCTAGCTCAATTTTCTATATTGTGACAACATTTGAGACTGAAAGAGCTACGACAAAGCCTCCAAGTAATCCAATGTATCCCAAACTACATGATGCCATGCATTATGCGTCATTTATAAGCCTATAATCAAGGAGCACCAATAATCAGTTTATAATGATCATTTTAACTGACCAATCAATTTGACATGTACGAACTAAATCGTCAGTAAATTTTTATTTAGAGTTCAGAATGACACAAATCCAATGCTCACGTTAAGCTAGCTCAATTTCTATATTGTGACAATATTTGAGACTAAAAGAGCTGCGACAAAGCCTCCAAGTAATCCAATGTATCACAAACTGCGTGATGCCGTCCATTATGCTTCGTTTATAACCCTTTACTCAAAGAGCACCAATGATCGGTTTAGAATGATCATTTTAACTGGCCAATAAACTTGGCATGTCCGCACTAAATCGCCCGTAATTTGATTTAGTGTTCAAAATGACGCAAATCCAACGGCCACATTAAGCTGTCTTAATTTTCAATATTGTGACAAATTGTAAGTCCAAAATAGCGACGACAAAGCATCAAAGTAATCCAATATATCCCAAATTGCGTGATGCCATGCATTATGCTTCATCTATAAGCCTTTCCTTTAAGGAGCACCAATGATCAGTTTAGAATGATCATTTCAACTGGCCGATCAACTTTACATGTTCATATTAAATCATTCGTAACTTTTGATTTAGAGTTCAGAATGACACGAATCCAACGCCCACATTAAGCTAGCTAAATTTTCCATATTATGACAACATTTGAGACTGAAAGAGCTAAAAAAAAGCATCCAAGTAATACAATGTATCCCAAACTGCATGAAGCCATGCATTATGCCTCATTTATAAGCCTTTACTCAAAGAGAACCAATGATCTGTTTAGAATGATCATTTTAACTAACGATCAACTTGACATGCCCGCACTAAATCGTTCGTAAATTTTGATTTAGAGTTCAGAATAACACGAACCAATGCCCAGGTTTAGCTAGCTCAATTTTCTATATTGGGACAAAATTTGAGACTGAAAGAGCTACGATAAAGCCTCCAAGTAATCCAATGTATCCCAAACTGCGTGATGCCATGCATTATGCCTCAGTTATAAGGAGCACCAATGATCAGTTTAGAATGATCATTTTAACCGGCCGATAAACTTGAGATGTCCCCACTAAATCGTTTGTACCTTTTGATTTAGAGTTCAGAATGACACTAATTCAACGCCCACATGAAGCCAGCTCAATTTCCTATAATGTGACAACATTTGAGCCTGAAAGAGCTATGAAAAAACCTCCAAGTAGTCCAATGTATCCCAAACTATGTGAAACATGTATTATGCTTCATTTATAAGCCTTTACTCAAAGAGAACCAATGATAAGTTTAGAATGATCATTTAAACTGGCCGATCAACTTTACATGTCCAAACTAAATCGTCAATAAGTTTTGATTTAGAGTTCAGAATGACACGAATCTAACGCTCATGTTTACCAATCTTGATTTTCCATATTCTAGCAACATTAGAGACTGAAAGAGCTACGAAAAGGACTCCAAGTAATCCAATATATTCCAAACTGCGTGATGCCATCCATTATGCTTCATTTATAACCCTTTACTAAAGGAACATTTATAACCCTTTACTCAAGGAGCACCAATGATCAGTGTAGAATGATTATTTTAACTGGCCCATCAACTTTACATGTGTCCACTAAATCGTCAATAATTTTTTATTTTGAGTTGAGAATGACACGAATCCGACGCCCATGTTAAGCTTCTCGATTTTCCATATTGTGACAACATTTAAGATTGAAAGAGCTACGAAAAAGCCTCCAACTAATCCAATGTATCCCAAACTGCGTGATGCAATGCATTATGCTTCATTTATAAGCCCTTACTCACGGAGCACCAATGATCAGTTTAAAATGATCATTTTAACAGGCCAACCAACCTAACTTGTCGGCATTAAATCATTCGTACCTTTTGATTTACAGTTCAAAATGACACTAATTCAACACCCACGTTAGGCTAGCTCAATTTTCTATATTGTGACAACATTTGAGACTGAAAGAGCTACGACAAAGCCTCCAAGTAATGCAATGTATCCCAAATTGCATGATGCCATGCATTATGCTTCATTTATAAGCCTATACTCAAGGAGCACCAATAACTAGTTTAAAATGATCATTTTAACTGGCCGATCAATTTGACATATCCGGACTAAATCGTCGGTAAATTTTTATTTAGAGTTCATAATTACATGAATCCAATGCTCACGTTAAGCTAGCACAATTTCTATATTGTGACAATATTTGAGATTAAAAGACCTGCGACAAAGCCTCCAAGTAATCCAATGTATCACAAACTGCATGATGCCATCCATTATGCTTTGTTTATAACCCTTTACTCAAAGAGCGCCAATTATCAGTTTAGAATGATAATTTTAAGTGGCCAATAATCGTTAAAATGAGCACCAATGATTAGTTTAAAACGATCATTTTAACAGGCCGAGCAACTTGACTTGTCCACATTAAATAGTTCGTACCTTTTGATTTAGAGTTCAAATTGACACTAATTCAACGCCAACGTTAAGCTAGCTCAATTTTCTATATTGTTACAACATTTGAGACTGAAAGAGCTACATCAAAGCCTCCAAGTAATCCAATGTATCCCAAACTGCATGATGCCATGCATTATGCTTCATTTATAAGCCTATACTCATGGAGCACCAATAATCAGTTTAAAATGATCATTTTAACTGGCCGATCAATTGGACATGTCCACACTAAATCATCCGTAAATTTTTATTTAGAGTTCGGAATGACACGAATCCAATGCTCACGTTAAGCTAGCTCAATTTCTATATTGTGACAATATTTGAGACTAAAAGAGCTGCGACAAAGCCTCCAAATAATCCTTTCCTTTAAGGAACACCAATGATCAGTTTCGAATGATCTATAAGCCTTTCCTTTAAGGAGCACCAATGATCAGTTTCGAATGATCATTTTAACTGGCCGATCAACTTTATATGTTCGTATTAAATCGTTCGTAAATTTTGATTTAGAGTTCAGAATGACACGAATCCAACGCCCACGCTAAGCTAGCTAAATTTTCCATATTATGACAACATTTGAGACTGAAAGAGCTAAAACAAAGCCTCAAAGAAATACAAAGTATCCCAAACTGCATGAAGCCATGCATTATGATTCATTTTAAGTATTTACTCAAGGAGAACCAATGATCTGTTTAGAATGATCATTTTAACTGGAGATCAACTTGAAGTGCCCGCGCCAAATCGTTCGTAAATTTTGATTTAGAGTTCAGAATGACACGAACCAATGACCACGTTAAGCTAGCTCAATTTTCTATATTGCGACAACATTTGAGACTGAAAGAGCAACGATAATGCCTCCACGTAATCTAATGTATTCCAAATTGCGTGAAGCCATGCATTATGCTTCATTTATAAGCGTTTACTCAAGTAGCACCAACGATAAGTTAAGAACGATCATTTTAACAAGCCGATAAACTTGACGTGACCGCATTAAATTGTTTGTACCTTTTTATTTAGAGTTCAAAATGACACTAATTCAACGCCACGTTAAGCTAGCTCAATTTTCTATACAGTTACAACATTTGGGACTGAAATAGGTACGACAAAGCCTCCAAGTACTCTAATGTATCCGAAACTGCGTGATGCCATCCATTATCCTTCATTTTTAACCCTTTACTCAAGGAGCACCAATGAACAGTGTAGAATGATCATTTTAACTAACCCATCAACTTTACGTCTCTGCACTAAATCGTCAGTAATTTTTGATTTTGAGTTGAGAATGACAGGAATCCAACGCCAATGTTAAGCTATCTCGATTTTCCATATTGTGATAATATTTGAGACTGAAAGAGGAACGACAAAGCCTCCAAGTAATCCAATGTATGGCAAACTGCGTGATGCCATGCATTATGCTTCATTTATAAGCATTTACTCAAGGAGCACCAATGATTAGGTTAGAATGATCATTTTAACAGGCCGATCAACTTAACATGTCAACACATAATTGTACGTACCTTTTGATTTAGAGTTCTCTATGACACGAATTCAATGCCCACGTTAAGCTAGCTCAATTTTCTATATTGTGACAACATTTGAGCCTGAAAGAGCTACGAAAAAGCTTCCAAGTAATCCAATGTATCCCAAACTGTGTGAAGCCATGCATTATGCTTCATTTATAGGCCTTTACTCAAGGAGAACCAATGATCAGTTTAGAATGATTATTTTAACAGGCGGATTAACTTGACATTTCCGCACTTAATCGGGTAACTTTTGATTTATAGTTCAAAATGACATGAATCCAATGCCCATGTTAAGCTTTCTCGATTTTCAATGTTGTGACAACATTTGAGACTGAAAGAGCTACGAAAAAGCCTCCAGTTAATCCAATGTTTCCCAAACTGCATGATACCATCCATTATCCTTCATTTATAACCCTTTACTGAAGGAGAACCAATGATCAGTTTAGAATGATCATTTTAACTGGCCCATGAACTTTACATATCATCAATAAATCGTCTGTAATTTTTCATTTAGAGCTTAGAATGACACAAATCCAACGCCCACGTTAAACTAGCTCAATTGTCTATTGTGTGACAACATTTGTGACGGAAAGAGCTACGACAAAGCCTCCAAGTAATCCAATGTATCCCAAACTGCATGATGACATGCATTATGCTTCATTTATAAGCCTATTCTCAAGGAACAAGAATAATCAGTATAGAATGATCATTTTAACATGTCGATCAACTTGACATGTCCGCACTAAATCGTCCATAAATTTTGATTTAGAGTTCAGAATGACACATATCCAATGCCCACGTTAAACTAGCTCCATTTCTATATTGTGACAATATTTGAAACTAAGAGAGCTGCGAAAAAGGCTACAAGTAATCCAATGTATCACAAACTGCGTGATGCCATATATTATGCTTCATTTATAACCGTTTACTCAAGGAGCACCAATGATCAGTTTAGAATGATCATTTTAACTTGCCGAAGCCTTGCATGTTCGCACTAAATCATCCGTAATTTTTTATTTAGTGTTCCAAATGACCCAAATCCAACAGCCACATTAAGCTATCTTAATTTTTAATATTGTGACAAATTTTAAGTCTGAGATAGCTACGACAAAGCCTCCATTATCCATGATGCCATGCATTATGCATTATGCCATGCATTATGAAATCATCCGTGATGCCATGCATTATGCTTCATTTACAAACCTTTCCTTTAAGGAGCACAAATGATCAGTTTAGATTGATCATTTTACTTGGCCGATCAATTTTACATATTCGTAATAAATCGTTCGTAACTTTTGATTTTGAGTCAGAATGACATGAATTCAACACCCACGTTAAGGTAACTAAGTTTTCCATATTATGACAACATTTGAGACTGAAAGATTTAAGACAAAGCCTCCAAGTAATACAATGTATCCCAAACTGCATGAGACCATGCATATTATAAGCCTTTACTCAAGGAGAACCAATGATCTCTTTAGAATGATCATTTTAACTGGCGATCAACTTTACATGCCCGCACTAAATTGTTCGTAAATTTTGATTTAGAGTTCAGAATGACACGAACGAATGCCCACGTTAAGCTAGCTCAATTTTCCATATTAGGACAACTTTTGAGACTGAAAGAGCTACGATAAAGCCTCCAAGTAATCCAATGTATCCCAAACTGCGTGATTCCATGCATTATGCTTCATTTATAAGCCTTTACTCAAGGAGCACCAATGATAAGTTTAGAACGATCATTTTAAAAGGCCGATAAACTTGAGATGTCCGCACTAAATCGGTAGTACCTTTTGCTTTTGAGTTCAGAATGATACTAATTCAACGCACACGTTAAGCTAGCTCAATTGCCTATAATGTGACAACATTTGAGCCTGAAAGAGCTATGAAAAAACCTCCAAGTAGTCCAATGTATCCCAAACTGTGTGAAACATGTATTCTGCTTCATTTATTAGCCTTTACTCAAGGAGAACCAATGATAAGATTAGAATGATCATTTAAACTGGCCGGTCAACTTGATATGTCCATACTAAATCGTCAATAAGTTTTGATTTAGAGTTCAGCATGATACGAATCCAACGCTCATGTTTAGCAATCTCGATTTTCCATATTCTGACAACATTAGAGACTGAAGGAGCTACGAAAAGGACTCCAAGTAATCCAATGTATCCCAAACTGCGTGATGTCATCCATTATCCTTCATTTTAACTAACCCATCAACTTTACATCTCAGCACTAAATCGTCAGAAATTTTAGATTTTGAGTTGAGAATGACACGAATCCAACACCCATCTTAAGCTAGCTGGATTTTCCTTATTGACACAACATTTGAGCCTGAAAGAGCTACGAAAAAATTTCCAAGTAATCCAATGTATCCCAAACTGTGTGAAGCAATGCATTATGCTTGATTTGTAAGCCTTTACTCAAGGAGAACCAATGATGTTTAGAATGATTATTTTAACAGGCCGATCAACTTGACTTGTCCGCACTAAATCGTGTAACTTTTGATTTAGAGTTCAGAATGACATGAATCCAATGCCCATTATAAGCTATCTCTATTTTCCATGTTGTGGCAATATTTGAGACTGAAAGAGCTACGAAAAAGCCTCCAAGTAGTCGAGTGTATCCCAAACTGTGTAATGCCATCCATTATCCTTCATTTATAACCCTTTATCAAAGGAGAACCAATGATCAGTTTAAAATGATCATTTTAACTGGCCCATGAACTTTACATATCCGAACTAAATTGTCTGTAATTTTTCATTTAGAGTTGAGAATGACACGAATCCAACGCCCACGTTAAGCTAGCTCAGTTCTCTATTGTGTGACAATATTTCAGATGGAAAGAGCTACGACAGAACCTCCAAGTAATCCAATGTATCCCAAACTGCATGATGACATGCATTATGCTTCATTTAGAAGCCTATACTCAAGGAGCACCAATAATCAGTTTAGAATGATCATTTTAACTACCCGATCAAGTTGACATGTCCACACTAAATCGTCCGTAAATTTTGATTTAGAATTCAGAATGACACGAATCCAAAACCCACGTTAAGCTAGCTCCATTTCTATATTGTGACAATATTTGAGACTAAAATAGCTATGACAAAGCCTACAAATAATTCAATGTATCACAAACTGCGTGATGCCATCCATTATGCTTCATTTATAACCCTTTACTCAAGGAGCACCAATGATTAGTTTGGAATGATCATTTTAACTGGACAAAGCTTTACACGTCCGCAATAAATCATCCGTAATTTTTTTATTTAGTGTTCAAAATGACACAAATCCAACGGGCACGTTAATCTATCTTAATTTTTAATATTGTGACAATTGTAAAGTCTGAAATAGCTACGACAAAGCCTCCAAGTAATCCAATCTATCCCAAACTGCGTGATTCCAAGGATTATGCTTCATTTATAAGCCTTTCCTTTTAGAATGATCATTTTAACTGGCCGATCAACTTTACATGTTCGCACTAAATCTTCCGTAATTTTTGCTTTAGAGTTCAGATGACACGAATCCAATGCCCACGTTAAGCTAGCTAAATTTTCCATATTATAACAACATTTGAGACTGAAAGAGCTAAGACAAAGCCTCCAGTTAATTAATATAAACCAATGTATCCCAAACTGCATGAAGCCATGGATTATTCTTTATTTCTAAGCCTTTACTTAAGGAGAACCAATGATCAGATTAGAAAGATCATTCTAACTGGCGTTCAACTTGACAAGTCTGCACTAAAACGTCCATAAAATTTGATTTAGAGTTCAGAATTACACGAACCAATGACCACCTTAAGCTAGCTCAATTTTCTATATTCTGACAACATTTGTCACTAAAAGAGCTACGACAAAGCCTCTAAGTTATCCAATGTATCCCAAACTATGTGATGTCATCCATTATGCTTCATTTATAATCGTTTACTCAAGGAGCAACAATGATCAGTTTAGAATGATCATATTAACTGGCTGATAAAGTTGACATATCCATACTAAGTTGTCTGTAACTTTTGATTTAGAGTTATGAATGACAAGAATCAAACGCCCACGTCAAGCTAGCTCAATTTTACATATTCTGACAACATTTACGACTTAAAAAGCTACGAAAAAGCCTCCAAGTAATCCAATGTATCCCAAACTTCATGATGCCATGCACTATGCTTAATTTATAAGACTTTACTCAAAGAGCACAAATAATCATATTAGAGTGATCATTTTAACTTTCCCATCAATTTGACATGTTCGCACTAAATCATCCATAACTTTTGATTTAGAGTTCAGAATGACACAAATCCAATTCCCACGTTTAGCTAGCTAAATTTTCCATATTGTGACAACATTTGAGACTGAAAAAGTTAAGACAAACACTCCAAGTAATCCCATGTATTCCCAAACTGCGTGAAGCCATGCATTATGCTTCATTTATAAACCTTTACTGAAGGAGCACCAGTGATCACTTTATAATGATCATTTTAATTGGCCGATCAATTTACATGTTCGCACTAAAGCATACGTAACTTTTGATTTAGAGTTCAGAATGACACGAATCCAATGCCCGCGTTACACTAGCTAAATTTTCCATATTGTGACAACATTTGAGACTAAAAGAGCTAAGACAAAGCCTCCACGTAATCCCGTGTATCCGACAGGCATGAAACCATGCATTATGCTTCATTTATAAGCCTTTACTCAAGGAGAGCCAATGATCAGTTTAGAATTATCATTTAACTGGCAGTATTACTTGACATGTCCACATTAAATCGTCCGTAACTTTTGATTTAGAGTTCAAAATGACATGAATCAAAAGCAAGCTCAATTTTGCATATTGTGAAACATTTGGAATTGAAAGAACTATGACAAAACCTCCAAGTAATCCAATGTATCCCAAATTGCTTGATGCCATGCATTATGCTTCATTTATAAGCCTTTACTCAAGGAGCACCAATTATCAGTTTAGAATGATCATTTTAAAAAATTGATCAACTTGACATGTCCACACTAAATCGTTCGTTAGTTTTGATTTAGAGTCCAGAATGACACGAATTTAATACCGACATTAAGCTAGCTCAATTTTCTATATTGTAACGCCATTTGAGACTGAATGAGCTAAGACAAAGCCTCCAATTGATCCAATGTATCCGAAATTGTGTGAAGTCTTTACTCAAGGAGTGCGAATGATCAGTTTAGAATGATGATTTTAACTGGCAGATAAACTTGACATGTCCAAATTAAATCGCCCATAACTTTTGATTCAGAGTTCAAAATGACACGAATCCAACGGCCACGTTAAGCTAGCTCAATTTTCTATATTGTGATAAATTTTAAGACAAAAAAGCTAGACAAAGCCTCTAAGTAATCCAATCTATTCCAAACAGCATGATGCCATGCATTTTGCTTCATTTATAAGCCTTTACACAAGGAGCACCAGTGATAAGCTTAGAATGATCGTTTTAACTAGCTGATCAAATTGACATGTCCGCACTAAATTATCTTTAACTTTTGATTTAGAGCCTAAAATGACATGAGTCCAACGCCCACGTTAAGCTAGCTCAATTTTCCATATTCTGACAATATTTGAGACTGAAAGAGCTACGACAAAGCATCCAAGTAGTTAAATGTATCCAAAATTGTGTGAAGCTATGCATTATGCTTCATTTATAAGCCTTTACTCAAGGAGACCATTGTCAGTTTAAAATGATCATTTTAACCAGCCGATCAACTTGACATGTGCACACTAAATCATCCATAACTTTTGATTTTGAGTTCAAAATGACACGAATTCAACATACACGTTAAGTTAGCTCAATTTTCTATATTGTGATAAATTTCAAGACTGAAATAGCTATAACAAATCCTCCAAGTAATCCAATCTATTCCAAACTACAAGATGTCATGCATTATGCTTCATTTATAAACTTTTACTCAAGGAGCAGCAATGATTTTTTAGAATGATCGTTTTAATTAGCTGATCAAATTGACATGTCCACACTAAATTATCTTTAAGTTTTGATCTAGAGCTCAAAATGACATGAGTCCGACACCCACGTTAAGCTAGCTCAATTTTTATACTGTGACAACTTTTGAGACTGAAAGACCTACGAAAAACCTCCGAGTATTCCCATGTATCCCAAGCTGTGTAATGCAATGCATTATTTTTCATTTATTAGCCTTTACTTAGGGAGAACCAATGATCAGTTTAAAATAATCAGTTTAACTGGGCGATCAACTTGACATGTCCGCACTAAATCGTCCGTAACTTTTGATTTAGAGCTCTGAATGACACGAATCTAACACCCATGTTAAGCTAGCTAAAATTTCAACATTTTGACAACATTTGAGACTTAAAGAGGTACAAAAAATCCTCCAAGTAATACAGTGTATCCCAAACTATGGATGCCATGCATTATGATTCATTTATAAGCCTTTACTCAAGTAGAACCAACGATTGGTTTAGAATGATCGTTTTAACTACCTGATCAACTTGACATGCGTGTACTAAATTATCCTTAACTTTCAATTTAGAGCTCAAAATGACATCACTCCAACACCCATGTTAATCTAACTCAATTTTCTATATTGTAACAAGATTTGTCACTAAAAGAGCTACGACAAATCCTCCAAGTAATCCCATGTATCCCAAACATCGTGTTGCCATCTATTATGCTTCATTTATAACCCTTTACTCAAGGAGCACAAATGATCAGTTTATAATGATCATTTTAACTGGCCGATTAACTTCACATGTCCACACTAAATTGTCCGTAACTTTTTATTTAGAGTTCTAAATGACACGAATAAAATGGCCGCGTGAAGCTAGCGCAATTTTACATATTGTGACAACATTTGCGACTGAAAGAGCTACAAAAAAGCCATTAAATAATCCAATGTATCCCAAACTGCATAATGCCATGCATTATGCTTCATTTATAAGCCTATACTCAAGGAGCACCAATAATCTGTTTAAAATGATCATTTTAACTGGCCGATCAATTTGACATGTACGCACTAAATCGTCCGTAAATTTTTATTTAGAGTTCAGAATGACAAGAATCCAATGCTCACGTTAAGCTAGCTCAATTTCTATATTATGACAATATTTGAGACAAAAAGAGCTCCGATAAAGCCTCCAAGTCATCCAATGTATCACTAACTGCGTGATGCCATCCATTATGCTTCGTTTATAACCCTTTACTCATAGAGCACCAATGATCGGTTTAGAATGATCATTTAATGGCCGATAAACTTGGCATGTCCGCACTAAATTGTCTGTAATTTTTGATTTAGTGTTCAAAATTACACAAATCCAACGGCCACATTAAGCTATCTTAACTTTCAATATTGTTACAAATTTTGAGTCCGAAATAGCTACAACAAAGCCTCCAAGTAATCCAACTATCCCAAACTGTGCGATGCCATGCATTATGCTTCATTTATAAGCCTTTACTTAATGAGCAACAATGATCAGTTTAGAATGATCATTTTAACTGACAGATCAATTTCCATGTTCGCACTAAATCGTCCGTAATTTTTAATTTAGAGTTCCAAATGACACGAATCCAATGCCCACGTTAAGCTAGCTAAATTTTCCATAATGTGACAACATTTGAGATTGAAAGAGCTAAGATAAATCCTCCAAGTAATCCCATGTATCCCAAACTGCGTGAAGCCATGCATTATGCTTTATTTATAAGCCTTTATTCAAGGAGCACCAATCTTCAGTTTAGAATGATCATTTTAAATGGCTGATCAACTCGATGTGAAGCTTGCTCTATTTTACATATTGTGACGACATTTGCGAGTAAAAGAGGTACAACAAAGCCTCCAAATAATCCAATGTATCCCAAACTGCATTATGCTTCATTTATAAGCCTTTACTCAAGGAGCACCAATAATCAGTTTAGAGTAATCATTTTAATTGGCAGATCAACTTGACATATCCGTAGTAAATCGTCTATAAATTTTGATTTAGAGTTTAAAATGACACGAATCCAATGCCCATGTTAAGCTAGCTCAATTTCTATATTGTGATAATATTTGAGGCTAAAAGAGTTACGACAAAGCCTCCAAATAATCCAATGTATTGCGTGATGCCATCCATTATGCTTCATTTATAACACTTTACTCAATGAGCACCAACGATCAGTATAGAATGATCATTTTAACTGCCCGATCAACTTGACATGTCTGCACTAAATCGTCCGTAATTCTTGGTTTAAAGTTCAAAAGTACACAAATCCAACGCCCGCGTTAAGCTAGCTAAATTTTTAATATTGGGACAAAATTTTAGTCCGAAATAGCTACAAAAAAGCCTCCTAGTAGTCCAATCTATCCCAAACTGCGTGATGCCATGCATTATGCTTCATTTATAAGCCTTTGCTTAAAGAGCAACAATGATTAGTTTAGAATGATCATTTTAACTGACCGATCAATTTACATGTTCACACTTAATCGTCTGTAACTTTTGATTTAGAGTTCAGAATGAGAGGAATCCAATACCCACGTTAAGCTAGCTAAATTTTCCATGTTGTGCCAGCATTTGAGATTGAAAGAGCTAAGACAAAGCCTCCATGTAATCCCATGTATCCCAAACTGCGTGAATTCATGCATTATGCTTCATTTATAAGCATTTACTCAAGGAGCATCAATGATCAGTTTAGAATGATCATTTTAATTAGCAGATCAACTTGACATGTCCACACTAAATTGTCCGTAAATTTTGATTTATAGTTCAGAATGACACCAATCCGATGCCCACGTTTAGCTAGCTCAATTTTCTATATTGTGACGACATTTCTCCCTAAAAGAGCCATGACAAAGCCTCCAAGTAATCCAACGTATCCCAAACTGCTAGATGCCATCCATTATACTTCATTTATAAGCCTTTACTCAAGCAACACCAATGATCAATTTAGAATGACCATTTTAACTAGCTGATCAACTTTACATGTCCGAACTAAATCGTGTGTAACTTTTGCTTTAGAGTTCTGAATGACATGAATCCAACGCCCACGTTAAGCTAGCTCAATTTTACATATTGTTACAACATTTACAACTGAAAGAGCTACAACAAAGCCTCCAAATAATCCAATGTATGCCAAACTGCATAATGCCATGCATTATGCTTCATTTATAAGCCTTTACTCAAGGAGTACCAATAATCAGTTTAGAATGATCATTTTAATTGGCAGATCAACTTGACATGTCCATTGTAAATCATCTATAAATTTTGATTTAGAGTTTAAAATGACACGAATCCAATGCCCATGTTAAGCTAGCTCAATTTCTATATTGTGACAATATTTTAGACTAAAAGAGTTATGACAAAGCCTACAAATGATCCAATGTATCCTAAACTACGTGATACCACTCATTATGCTTCATTTGTAACCCCTTACTCAAGAAGCACCAATGATCAGTTTAAAATGATCATTTTAACTGGCCGATCAACTTGACATGTCCGCACTAAATCGTCCGAATTCTTGGTTTAGAGATCAAAATGACACAAATCCAATGCCCACGTTAAGCTAGCTCAATTTTTAATATTGGGACAAAATTTAAGTCCAAAATAGGTACAACAAAGCCTCCCAGTAATCCAATCTATCCCAAACTGCGTGATGCCATGCATTATGCTTAATTTATAAGCCTTTACTTAAAGAGCAACAAAGATCAGTTTAGAATGATCATTTTAATTGGCTGATCAACTTGACATGTCCGGACTAAATCGTTCGTAAATTTTGATTTAGAGTTCAGAATGACACCAATCCAATGCCCACATTTAGATAGCTCAATTTTCTATAGTGTGACAACATTTGACCATAAAAGAGCTACGACAAAGCCTCCAAGTAATCCAATGTATCCCAAACTGCTAGATGCCATCCATTATGTTCATTTATAAGCCTTTACTTAAGGAGCACCATTGATCATATTAGAATGATCGTTTTAACTGGGCGATCAGCTTGAGATATTCGCACTAAATCGTCCGTAACTTTTGATTTAGAGTTCTGAATGAAACTTATCCAACGCAAATGTTAAGCTAGCTAAAATTTCCACATTTTGATAACATTTGTCACTAAAAGAGCTACAAAAAACCTCCTAGTAATCCAATGTATACCAAACTGCGTGATGCCATTCATTATGCTTCATTTATAAGTCTTTACATAAGGAGCACCAAAATGGTCAGTTTAGGATGATCATTTTAAGTGGCTGATCAACATGACATGTCCGCACTAAATCGTCCGTAAATTTTGATTTAGAGTTCAGAATGACATGAATCCAATGCCCCCATTAAGCAAGCTTAATTTTCTATATTGTGACAACATTTGAGACTGAAAGAGCTACAACAAAGCCTCCAAGTAATTAAATGTTTCCCAAACTATGTGAAGCCATACATTATGCTTCATTTATAAGCCTTTACTGTAGGAGCACCAATGATCAGTTTAGAATGATCATTTTAATGGACCGATCAAATTGATATGTCCACACAAAATTTTCCGTAACTTTAGATTTAGAGTTCAAAATGACACGAATCCAACACCCACGTTCAGCTAGATCAAATTTCTATATTGTGACAAATTTTAATATCGAAATAGCTATGACAAATCCTCCAAGTAATCCAATCTATTCCAAACTGCGTGATGCCTTGTATTATGCTTCATTTATAATCCTTTACTCAAGGAGCACGAACGATAAGTTTAGAATGATCGTTATAACTAGCTGATCAACTTGACATGTCCGCACTAAATTATCTTTAACTTTTGATTTAGAGGTCAAAATGACATGAGTCCAACGCCCACATTAAGCTAGCTTAATTTGCCATATTGTGAAATTATTTGAGACTGAAAAAGCTATGAAAAAGCCTCCAAGTATTCCAGTGTATCCAAACTGCGTGATACCATGCATTATGCATCATTTATAAGCCTTTACTTATGGAGTACCAATGATCTGTTTAGAATGATCATTTTAACTCGGCGATCAACTGGACTTCTCCGTACTAAATCGTCCGTAACTTTGATTTAGAGTTCAGAATGACACAAATCCAACACCGACGTTAAGCTAGCTAAATTTTCAATATTGTGATAACATTTGAGACGGCAAGAGCGACAAAAAATCCTCCTAGTAATCCTATGTATCCCAAACTTGATATGTCCACACTAAATTGTCCGTAAGTTTTGATTTAGAGTTCAAAATGACATGAATCCAACACCCACGTTAAGCGAGATCAAATTTCTAAATTGTGACAAATTTTAAGACCGAAATCGCTATGACAAAGCCTCCAAGTAATCCAATCTATTCCAAATGCGTGATGCCTTGCATTATGCTTCATTTATAAGCCTTTACTCAAGCAGCACCAATGATAACTTTACAATGATCATTTTAACTAGATGTCAACTTGACATGTCCGCACTAAATTATCTTTAATTTTTAATTTAGAGCTCAAAGTGACATCAGTCCAATGCCCACGTTAATCTAGCTCAAATTTCCATATTGTGACAACATTTGAGATTGAAAAAGATATGAAAAAACCTCCAAGTAGTCCAATGTATCCCAAACTGCGTGATGCCATGCATTATGCTTCATTTATAAGCTTTTACTTAAGGAGCACCATTAGTCAGTTTAGAATGATCATTTTAACTGGCTGATCAACTTGACATGTCAGCACTAAATAGTCTGTTACTCTTGACTTACAGTTCAAAACGACACGTTTCCAACGCCCACGTTGAGCTAGATCAATTTTCTATACCCTGACAAAATTTAAGACTGATATGGCAACAACAAAGCCTCTAAGTAATCAATCTATCCCAAACTGCGTGATGTTATGCATTATGCTTTATTTATAAGCCTTAACTCAAGGAGAACTAGTGATCAGTTTAGAATGATCAATTTAACTAACTAATCAAGTTGACATGTCCGCATTAAATCGTTTGTAACTTTTAATTTAGATTTCAAAATGACACGAATCCAACGCCCACGTTAAGCAAGCTGAATTTTCAATATTGTGATAAAATTTAAGTACGAAATTGCTACGACAAAGCCTCTAAGTAATGCAATCTATCCTAAACTGCGTGATACCATGCATTATGCTTTGTTTATAAGCCTTTACTAAAGGAGCACCAATGATCGGTTTAGAATTATCATTTTATCTGGCATATGAATTTTACATGTCCGCACTTAATCGTCCGTAACGTTTGATTTAGAGTTCAGAATGACACGTATCCAACGCCCACATTAAGCTTGTTCAATTTACTATAATGTAACAACATTAGAGACTGAATGACGAAAGAAAAACCTCATTATGCTCCAATGTATCCCAAACTACGGGATGCCATGCATTATGCTTCATTTATAAGCCTTTACTCAAGGAGAACCAATGATCCATTTAGAATGATCGTTTTAAAAATCTGATCAACTTGACATGTCCGCACTAAATCGTCTGTAACTCTTAACGACATGAATCCAACACCCACGTTAAGCTAGCTCAATTTTCCATATTGTGAGAACATTTGAGACTGCAAGAGCAACGAAAAAGCCTATAAGTAAGCCAATGTATCCCAAACTTGCTGATGCCATGCACTATGCTTCATTTATAACCCTTTATTCAAGGAGCACCAATGATCAGTTTAGAATGATAATTTTAACTGGCGTATAACCTTGACATGTCCGCACTAAATCATCCGTAACTTTTGATATAGAGTTCAAAATGACATGAATCCAACGCCCACGTTCAGCTAACTCAGGTTTCTATATTGTGACAAAATTTAAAACCGAAGTAAATAAGAAAAAGATTCCAAGTAATCCAAACTATTCCAAACTGTGTGATACCATGCATTATGCTTCATTTATAAGCTTTTACTTCATGAGCACCAATGATCAGTTTAGAATGATCATTTTAATTGGCCGATCAACTTGACGTTTTCACACTAAATCGTCTGTAGCTTTTTATTTAGAGTTCAGAATGATATGAATCCACCGCCCATGATAAGCTTGCTCATTTTTCTATATAGGTAGAAACTTTGACACTGAAATATCTACTAAAAGGCCTCCAAGTAATCCAGTTTATCCCAATCTGTGTGATGCCATGCATTATCCCAATCTATTATGATGCCATGCCATGCATTATCCCAATCTGTGTGATGCGAATGATATGAATCCACCGCCCATGATAAGCTTACTCAATTTTCTATATAGGTAGAAACTTTGACACTGAAATATCTACTAAAAAGCCTCCAAGTAATCCAGTTTATCCCAATCTATGTGATGCCATGCATTATGTTTCATTTATAAGCCTTTACTCAAGGAGAACTAATGATCCGTTTAGATTGATCATTTTAAAAATCCGATCAACTTGACATGTCCGCACTAAATCGTCTGTAACTCTTGTTTTAAATTTCATAATGACATGAATCCAACACCCACGTTAAGCTAGCTCAATTTTCCATATTGTGAGAACATTTAAGACTGCAAGAGCAACGAAAAAGCCTATAAGTAATCCAATGTATCCCAAACTTGCTGATGCCATGCATTATGCTTCATTTATAACCCTTTATTCAAGGAGCACCAATGATCAGTTTAGAATGATAATTTTAACTGGCCTATAACCTTGACATGTCCGCACTAAATCATCCGAAACTTTTGATATAGAGTTCAAAATGACATGAATCCAACGCCCACGTTCAGCTAGCTCAGTTTTCTATATTGTGACAAAATTTAAAACCGAAGTAACTACGAAAAAGATTCCAAGTAATTCAAACTATTCCAAACTTTGTGATACCATGCAATATGCTTAATTTATAAGCTTTTACTTCATGAGCACCAATGATTAGTTTAGAATGATCATTTTAATTGGCCGATCAACTTGACGTCTCCACACTAAATCGTCTGTAGCTTTTTATTTAGAGTTCAGAATGATATGAATCCACCGCCCATGATAAGCTTGCTCAATTTTCTATATAGGTAGAACATTTTACACTGAAATATCTACTAAAAAGCCTCCAAGTAATCCAGTTTATCCTAATCAGTGAGATGCCATGCATTTTGTTTCATTTATAAGCATTTACTCAAGGAGAACTAATGATCCGTTTAGATTGATCGTTTTAAAAATCCGATCAACTTGACATGTCCGCACTAAATCGTCTGGAACTCTTGATTTAAATTTCATAATGACATGAATCCAACACCCACGTTAAGCTAGCTCAATTTTACATATTGTGAGAACATTTGAGACTGCAAGAGCAATGAAAAAGCCTATAAGTAAGCCAATGTATCCCAAACTTGCTGATGCCATGCATTATGCTTCATTTATAACGCTTTATTCAAGGAGCACCAATGATCAGTTTAGAATGATAATTTTAACTGGCCTATAACCTTGACATGTCCGCACTAAATCATCCGTAACTTTTGATATAGAGTTCAAAATGACATGAATCCAACGCCCACGTGCAGCTAGACCAGCTTTCTATATTGTGACAAAATTTAAAACCAAAGTAAATACGAAAAAGATTCCAAGTAATCCAAACTATTCCAAACTGTGTGATACCATGCATTATGCTTCATTTATAAGCTTTTACTTCATGAGCACCAATGATCAGTTTAGAATGATCATTTTAATTGGCCGATCAACTTGATGTTTCCACACTAAATCGTCTGTAGCTTTTTATTTAGAGTTCAGAATGATATGAATCCACCGCCCATGATAAGCTTGCTCAATTTTCTATATAGGTAGAACATTTGACACTGAAATATCTACTAAAAAGCCTCCAAGTAATCCAGTTTATCCCAATCTGTGTGATGCCATGCATTATGTTTCATTTATAAGCCTTTACACAAGGAGAACTAATGATCCGTTTAGGTTGATCGTTTTAAAAATCCGATCAACTTGACATGTCCGCACTAAATCGTCTGTAACTCTTGATTTAAATTTCATAATGACATGAATCCAACACCCACGTTAAGCTAGCTCAATTTTCCATATTGTGAGAACATTTGAGACTGCAAGAGCAACGAAAAAGCCTATAACTAATCCTATGTATCCCAAACTTGCTGATGCCATGCATTATGCTTCATTTATAACCCTTTATTCAAGGAGCACCAATGATCAGTTTAGAATGATAATTTTAACTGGCCTATAACCTTGACATGTCTGCACTAAATCATCCGTAACTTTTGATATAGAGTTCAAAATGACATGAATCCAACGCCCACGTTCAGCTAGCTCAGTTTTCTATATTGTGACAAAATTTAAAACCGAAGTAACTACGAAAAAGATTCCAAGTAATCCAAACTATTCCAAACTGTGTGATATCATGCATTATGCTTCATTTATAAGCTTTTACTTCATGAGCACCAGTGATCAGTTTAGAATGATCATTTTATTGGCCGATCAATTGACGTCTCCACACTAAATCGTCTGTAGCTTTTTATTTAGAGTTCAGAATGATATGAATCCACCGCCCATGATAAGCTTGCTCAATTTTCTATATAGGTAGAACATTTGACACTGAAATATCTACTAAAAAGCCTCCAAGTAATCCAGTTTATCCCAATCTGTGTGATGCCATGCATTATGTTTCATTTATAAGCCTTTACTCAAGGAGAACTAATGATCCGTTTAGATTGATCGTTTTAAAAATCCGATCAACTTGACATATCCGCACTAAATCGTCTGTAACTCTTGATTTAAATTTCATAATGACATGAATCCAACACCTACGTTAAGCTAGCTCAATTTTCCATATTGTGAGAACATTTTGAGACTGCAAGAGCAACGAAAATGCCTATAAGTAAGCCAATGTATCCCAAACTTTCTGAAGCCATGCATAAGGCTTCATTTATAACCCTTTATTCAAGGAGCACCAATGATCAGTTTAGAATGATAATTTTAACTGGCCTATAACCTTGACGTGTCCACACTAAATCATCCGTAACTTTTGATACAGAGTTCAAAATGACATGAATCCAACGCTGATACAAGCCTTGATTCAAGGATGTATGCGCGTGGGCTGTTTGTAGAAGATTAGGTGAGAAACTCAACCTTAGGCTTCTGGATAGGGGTTTTCTGGTTGGTAAACGGTGGAAGGGTGAAGTGAACCACACGAGGGGTGATGAACCACGTGATAAATCACAAACTTAGAGCTAGGAGGGCTGGTCTCAACTAGGTTCTAAGCGCACAAGATTCTTAGAGAGAAAACTTGTAGGGAAAAGTTCTACTTTATTAATAATCAAAAAAGGTTGTCGAACTACATGCTGGAAGGAGCCTTATTAATATGCTCGACAGCTTGACCTTCTAGGGTCGACACAAATAAAGAAAAAATGGAAAGTTTACAAAAGTGCACAAAGGAAAAGATACAAAAGTGCATAATCGAAAAAAAAGGACCTATTCCTAAAATGTCTTTGACTCAAAAATGTAAACAACTAGATCCTACCCTGCAAAACAGAAAGAGGCAAATATATTCGAATGTAAACTTACCTTATCTTACCTCATGGCCAAGAAATGGAAAGTGGCCGTCTTTGTGGCATGCATGTGCCTTGCTCCTAGTCTTCGACTTGGAGTAGGGTTAAGTATCTTTGGGCCTTGACCTCTCTTGCCACTAAAGCCCACGTCTCTGATGTTCCTTGTGTTGTTGAGAAGCCTTTGGACTCTAATTTGCTCTTCTGGCCCATTGTCCTTAGCTGCTCTTCCTCTAGAAGCTTGTCGACCCATAAGCTGAATTGTGGAAGAGTGCTCTTGATCTGCTTCTTGTCATTGCTCCTGGAGGTACCACTGGTGTAGATACTTCCTCTAAGTGCAATTCCTGGAGCTGGTAGCTCATTTGGTCCGAGTCCTCTTGNCACAAGGAGAACTAATGATCCGTTTAGGTTGATCGTTTTAAAAATCCGATCAACTTGACATGTCCGCACTAAATCGTCTGTAACTCTTGATTTAAATTTCATAATGACATGAATCCAACACCCACGTTAAGCTAGCTCAATTTTCCATATTGTGAGAACATTTGAGACTGCAAGAGCAACGAAAAAGCCTATAACTAATCCTATGTATCCCAAACTTGCTGATGCCATGCATTATGCTTCATTTATAACCCTTTATTCAAGGAGCACCAATGATCAGTTTAGAATGATAATTTTAACTGGCCTATAACCTTGACATGTCTGCACTAAATCATCCGTAACTTTTGATATAGAGTTCAAAATGACATGAATCCAACGCCCACGTTCAGCTAGCTCAGTTTTCTATATTGTGACAAAATTTAAAACCGAAGTAACTACGAAAAAGATTCCAAGTAATCCAAACTATTCCAAACTGTGTGATATCATGCATTATGCTTCATTTATAAGCTTTTACTTCATGAGCACCAGTGATCAGTTTAGAATGATCATTTTATTGGCCGATCAATTGACGTCTCCACACTAAATCGTCTGTAGCTTTTTATTTAGAGTTCAGAATGATATGAATCCACCGCCCATGATAAGCTTGCTCAATTTTCTATATAGGTAGAACATTTGACACTGAAATATCTACTAAAAAGCCTCCAAGTAATCCAGTTTATCCCAATCTGTGTAATGCCATGCATTATGTTTCATTTATAAGCCTTTACTCAAGGAGAACTAATGATCCGTTTAGATTGATCGTTTTAAAAATCCGATCAACTTGACATGTCCGCACTAAATCGTCTGTAACTCTTGATTTAAATTTCATAATGACATGAATCCAACACCTACGTTAAGCTAGCTCAATTTTCCATATTGTGAGAACATTTTGAGACTGCAAGAGCAACGAAAATGCCTATAAGTAAGCCAATGTATCCCAAACTTTCTGAAGCCATGCATAAGGCTTCATTTATAACCCTTTATTCAAGGAGCACCAATGATCAGTTTAGAATGATAATTTTAACTGGCCTATAACCTTGACGTGTCCACACTAAATCATCCGTAACTTTTGATACAGAGTTCAAAATGACATGAATCCAACGCCCACGTTCAGCTAGCTCAGTTTTCTATATTGTGACAAAATTTAAAACCGAAGTAACTACGAAAAATATTCCAAGTAATCCAAACTATTCCAAACTGTGTGATACCATGCATTACGCTTCATTTATAAGCTTTTACTTCAGGAGCACCAATGATCAGATTGGAATGATAATTTTAATTGGCCGATCAACTTGACGTCTCCACACTAAATCGTCTGTAGCTTTTTATTTAGAGTTCAGAATGATATGAATCCACCGCCCATGATAAGCTTACTCAATTTTCTATATAGGTAGAACATTTGACACTGAAATATCTACTAAAAAGCCTCCAAGTAATCCAGTTTATCCCAATCTGTGTGATGCCATGCATTATGTTTCATTTATAAGCCATACACAAGGAGCACCAATGATCAGTTTAGAATGATCATTTTAACTGGCCGATCAACTTGACAAGTCTACACTAAATCGTTCGTAACTTTTGATTTAGAGTTTGAAATGACACGAATCCAACGCCCATGTTAAGCTAGCTGAATTTTCAATATTGTGACAAGATTTGAGACTAAAAGAGCTAAGAAAAAGCCTCCAAATAATCCAATGTATCCCAAACTGCGTGATTCCATCCATTATGCTTTTTTATAAGCCTTTACTCAAAGAGCACCAATGATCAGTTTAGAATGATCATTTTAACTGGCCGATCAACTTGACATTTCCGCACTAAATCGTCAGTAACTTTTGGTTTAGAGTTCGAAATGACACGAATCCAACGCCCACGATAAACTAGCTGAATTTACAATATTGTGACAATATTTGAGACTAAAAGAGGTACGAAAAAACCTTTAAATAATCTAATGTATCCCAAATTATGTGATGCCATCCATTATGCTTCATTTATAACCCTTTGCTGAAGTAGCACCGATGATAAGTTTAGAATGATCATTTTAACTGGTCGATCAACTGGATATGTCCGCACCTAAATCGTCCGTAGTTTGTGATTAAGAAATCAAAATGAAACAAGTCGAACGCATCATTAACCTAGCTCAAGTTTTAATATTGTGAGAACATTTGACACTGAAAGATCTACTACAATGCCTAAAAGTAATCCAATTTATCCCAAACTGTGTGATGCCATGCATTATGTTTCATTTATAAGCCCTTACACAAGGACCACCAATGATAAGTTTAGAACAATCATTTTAACTGGCTGATCCACTTGACTTGTTTGCACTAAATCGTCCGTAACTTTTGATTTAGAGTTTGAAATGACACAAATCTAACGCACACATTAAGCTAGCTGAATTTGCAATATTGTGACAGTATTTGAGAATAAAGAGCTACGACAAAGCCTCCAAATAATCCAATGTATCCCAAAACGCGTGATTCCATCCATTATGCTTTTTTTGTAACCCTTTAAGCAAGTAGCACCAATGATCAGTTTAGAATGATCATTATAACTGGCCCATCAACTTGACATGTCCGCATTAAATCGTCTGTAATTTTTGATTAAGAAATCAAAAATGCAACAACTCCAACGCCCACGTTAACCTAACTCAATTTTTAATATTGTGACAAAATTTAAATCCAAAATAGCTATAAAAAATCCTCCAAGTAATCCAATCTATCCCAAACTGCGTGATGCCACGCATTATGCTTCATTTATAAGCCTTTACTTAAGGAGAACCCGTGATCAGTTTAGAATGATCATTTTAACTGGCCGATCAACTTGACATGTCTGTACTAAATCATCCGTAACTTTTTATTTAGAGTCCTCAATTTTCTATATTATGACATATTTTAAGACCGAAATAGCTACGAAAAAGACTCCTAGTAATCCAATCTATTCCAAAGTGCATGATGCCATTCTTAACACTTCATACATAAGCCTTTACTCAAGGAGCACCAATGATAAGTTTAGAATGATCATTTTTACTAGCTGATCAACTTGACATGTCCGCACAAAATAATCTTTAACTTTTGATTTAGAGCTCAAAATGACATGTGTCCAACGCCAATGTAAACTAGCTAAATTTTCCATATTGTGATAACATTTGAGACTAAAAGAGCTATTAAAAACCTTCCAAGTAATCCAATGTATCGCAAACTGCGTGATGTCACACATTATGCTTCATTTATAATCCTTTACTCAAGGAGGACCAATGATCAGTTTAGAATGATCATTTCAACTAACGTATCAACTTCACATTTCCCCACTAAATCATCCGTAACTTTTGATTTAGAGTTCAAAATGACACAAATCCAGCACCCACGTTAAACTAGCTCAAACTTCTATATTGTGACAAAATTTAACACCAAAACAGCTACGACAAAGTCTCCATGTAATCCAATATATCCCAAACCGCGGGATGCAATGCATTATGCTTCATTTATAAGCCTGTACTCAAGGAGCACCAATGATCAGTTTAGAATGATCATTTAAATTGGCCGATCAACTTGACATGTCCGCACTAGTTCGTCGGTTAGTTTTGAGTTAGAGTTCAGATGACACGAATCCAACGCCAACGTTAAGCTACCTCAATTTTCAATATTGTGAAAATATTTGAGACTGAAAGAGCTATGACAAAGCCTCGAAGTAATCCAATATATCTCAAACTGCGTGATGCCTTGCAGTATGCTTCATTTATAAACATTTACTAGAGGAGCACCAATGATAAGTATAGAATGATCATTTTAACTAGCTGTTCGACTTGACATTTCCACACTAATTCGTCTTTAACTTTTGATTTCGAGCTCAAAATGATGGAGTCCAACGCCCATGTTAAGCTAGCTCGATTTTCCATATTGTGACAACATTTGAGAGTGTAAGAGCTATGAAAAAGCCTACAAGTAATCCAATGTACCCCAAACTGTGTGATGCCGTGCGTTATGCTTCATTTTAAGCCTTTTATCACGGAGAACCAATGATCAGTTTAGAATGATCATTTTATCTGTCCGACCAACTTGACTTGTCTACACTAAATCGTTCCTAACTTTTGATTTAGATTTCAGCATGACACTAATCCAGACCCACGTTAAGCTAGGTCAATTTTCTATATTGTGACAAAATTTAAGACCAAAGTAGCTACGACAAAGCTGTCAAGTAATCTAATATATTCAAAACTTCATGATGCCTTACCTTAATGCTTCATTTTAAATGCCCGATCAATTTAACATGTCCGCACTAAATTGTCATTAAGTTTTGTTTTAGAGCTCAAAATGATTCGAATCCAATGCCCACGTTAAATTAACTCAATTTTCTATATTGTGAAAAACTTTAAGACCAAAATAGCTATGACAACGCTTTCATGTAATCTAATATATTCAAAACTTCATGATGCCTTACATTATGTTTCATTTATAAGCCTTTACGGAAGGAGCACCAATGATAAGTAAGAATAATCATTTTAACTAGATGTTCGAGTTGACATTTCCGCAATAAATCATCTCTAACTTTTGATATAGAACTCAAAATGTAATGAGTCGAATGCCGACGTTAAGCTAGTTCAGTTTTTCATATTGTGACAACATTTGAGACTGAAAAAGTTACGAAAAGACTCGAAGTAATCCAATGTATCCCAAACTGTGTGATGCCATGCATTATGCTCTATTTATAAGCCTTTGCTTAGCGATCACCAACAACTAGTTTAGAATGATCATTTTAACTAGACAATATTTGAGAGTAAATGAGCTACGACAAAGCCTCCAAGTAATCCAATGTATCCCAATCCACGTTATGTCATGCATTTGGCTTCATTTATAAGCCTTTAATCATGGAGCACCAATGATAAGTTTAGAATGATCATTTTAACAGCCCGATCAAATTGACATGTCCGCACTAAATCGTTCGTAATTTTTAATTTAGAGTTCAGAATGACATGAATCCAACGCCCACGTTAAGCTAGCTCAATTTTCTATATTCTGACAACATTTGAGACTTAAAGCTCTACGACAAAACCTCCAAGTAATCCGATCTCTTTCAAACTGTGTGATACCATGCATTATGTTTCCTTTAAGCCTTTACTCAAGGAGCACCAATGATCAGTTTAGAATAATTATTTTAGCTCGCCGATAAACTTGACATGTCCACACTAAATCGTCCGTCACTTTTGATTTAGAGTTCAAAATAACATGAATCCAACGCCCACATTAAGCTAGCTCAATTTAAGTTCGAAATAGCTACAAGAAAGCCTCCAAGTAATCCAAATTATTCTAAACTGCGTGATGCCATGCATTATGCTTATTTTATAAGCCTTTACTCAAGGAGCACCAATGATAAGTTTAGAATGATCATTTCAACTACCTGATCAAATTGACATGTCCGCACTTAATCGTCTTTAACTTTTGATTTAAAGTTCAAAATGACATGAGCCCAACGCTCACATTAAGTTAGCTCAATTTTCCACATTGTGACAACATTTGAGACATAAAGATCTACGAAAAAGCCTCCACGTAATCCAATGTATCCCACATTACGTGATGCCATGCATTATGCTTCATTTATAAGCCTTTACTCAAGGAGCACCAATGATGAGTTTAGAATGATCATTTTAACTGCCGGTCAACTTGACATGTCCGCACTAAATCATCCATAACTTTGGATTTAGAGTTCATAGTGACACGAATCCAAGGCCCACATTAAGCTAGCTAAATTTTCTATATTGTTACAACATTTGAGATTGAAAGAGCAACAACAAAGCCTTCAAGTAATCTAATCAATCCGAAATTGCGTGATGCCAACCATTATGCTTCATTTATAAGCCTTTACTGAAGGAGCACCAATGATTAGTTTAAAATGATCATTTTAACTAAATGATCAACTTGAAATGTCTGCACTAAATTGTCTTTAACTTTTGATTTAGAGTTTAAAATGACATGTGTCCACCGCCCACATTAAGCTAGCTCAATTTTCCCCATTGTGACAACATTTAAGATTCAAAGAGCTATGAAAAAGCCTCTAAGTAATCCAATGTATCACAAACTATGTGATGCCATGCATTATGCTTCATTTATAAGCCTTTACTCAAGGAGGACCGATGATCAGTTTAGAATGATCATTTTAACTGGGCCATCAACTTGACATGTCCGCACTAAATTGTCTGTAAATTTTGATTTAGAGTTCATAATTTTACAAATCCAACACCCACGTTAACCTAGCTATATTTTAAATATTGTAACAAAATTTAACGCCGAAATAGCTACGAAAAAAGCCTCCAAGTAATCCAATGTATCCCAAACTTCATGATGCCATGCACTATGCTTAATTTATAAGACTTTACTCAAAGAGCACGAATAATCATATTAGAGTGATCATTTTAACTTTCCCATCAATTTGACATGTTCGCACTAAATCATCCATAACTTTTGATTTAGAGTTCAGAATGACACAAATCCAATTCCCACGTTTAGCTAGCTAAATTTTCCATATTGTGACAACATTTGAGACTGAAAAAGTTAAGACAAACACTCCAAGTAATCCCATGTATTCCCAAACTGCGTGAAGCCATGCATTATGCTTCATTTATAAACCTTTACTGAAGGAGCACCAGTGATCACTTTATAATGATCATTTTAATTGGCCGATCAATTTACATGTTCGCACTAAAGCATACGTAACTTTTGATTTAGAGTTCAGAATGACACGAATCCAATGCCCGCGTTACACTAGCTAAATTTTCCATATTGTGACAACATTTGAGACTAAAAGAGCTAAGACAAAGCCTCCACGTAATCCCGTGTATCCGAAAGGCATGAAACCATGCATTATGCTTCATTTATAAGCCTTTACTCAAGGAGAGCCAATGATCAGTTTAGAATTATCATTTAACTGGCAGTATTACTTGACATGTCCACATTAAATCGTCCGTAACTTTTGATTTAGAGTTCAAAATGACATGAATCAAAAGCAAGCTCAATTTTGCATATTGTGAAACATTTGGAATTGAAAGAACTATGACAAAACCTCCAAGTAATCCAATGTATCCCAAATTGCTTGATGCCATGCATTATGCTTCATTTATAAGCCTTTACTCAAGGAGCACCAATTATCAGTTTAGAATGATCATTTTAAAAAATTGATCAACTTGACATGTCCACACTAAATCGTTCGTTAGTTTTGATTTAGAGTCCAGAATGACACGAATTTAATACCGACATTAAGCTAGCTCAATTTTCTATATTGTAACGCCATTTGAGACTGAATGAGCTAAGACAAAGCCTCCAATTGATCCAATGTATCCGAAATTGTGTGAAGTCTTTACTCAAGGAGTGCGAATGATCAGTTTAGAATGATGATTTTAACTGGCAGATAAACTTGACATGTCCAAATTAAATCGCCCATAACTTTTGATTCAGAGTTCAAAATGAGACGAATCCAACGGCCACGTTAAGCTAGCTCAATTTTCTATATTGTGATAAATTTTAAGACAAAAAGCTAGACAAAGCCTCTAAGTAATCCAATCTATTCCAAACAGCATGATGCCATGCATTTTGCTTCATTTATAAGCCTTTACACAAGGAGCACCAGTGATAAGCTTAGAATGATCGTTTTAACTAGCTGATCAAATTGACATGTACGCACTAAATTATCTTTAACTTTTGATTTAGAGCCTAAAATGACATGAGTCCAACGCCCACGTTAAGCTAGCTCAATTTTCCATATTCTGACAATATTTGAGACTGAAAGAGCTACGACAAAGCATCCAAGTAGTTAAATGTATCCAAAATTGTGTGAAGCTATGCATTATGCTTCATTTATAAGCCTTTACTCAAGGAGACCATTGTCAGTTTAAAATGATCATTTTAACCAGCCGATCAACTTGACATGTGCACACTAAATCATCCATAACTTTTGATTTTGAGTTCAAAATGACACGAATTCAACATACACGTTAAGTTAGCTCAATTTTCTATATTGTGATAAATTTCAAGACTGAAATAGCTATAACAAATCCTCCAAGTAATCCAATCTATTCCAAACTACAAGATGTCATGCATTATGCTTCATTTATAAACTTTTACTCAAGGAGCAGCAATGATTTTTTAGAATGATCGTTTTAATTAGCTGATCAAATTGACATGTCCACACTAAATTATCTTTAAGTTTTGATCTAGAGCTCAAAATGACATGAGTCCGACACCCACGTTAAGCTAGCTCAATTTTTATACTGTGACAACTTTTGAGACTGAAAGACCTACGAAAAACCTCCGAGTATTCCCATGTATCCCAAGCTGTGTAATGCAATGCATTATTTTTCATTTAGTAGCCTTTACTTAGGGAGAACCAATGATCAGTTTAAAATAATCAGTTTAACTGGGCGATCAACTTGACATGTCCGCACTAAATCGTCCGTAACTTTTGATTTAGAGCTCTGAATGACACGAATCTAACACCCATGTTAAGCTAGCTAAAATTTCAACATTTTGACAACATTTGAGACTTAAAGAGGTACAAAAAATCCTCCAAGTAATACAGTGTATCCCAAACTATGGATGCCATGCATTATGATTCATTTATAAGCCTTTACTCAAGTAGAACCAACGATTGGTTTAGAATGATCGTTTTAACTACCTGATCAACTTGACATGCGTGTACTAAATTATCCTTAACTTTCAATTTAGAGCTCAAAATGACATCACTCCAACACCCATGTTAATCTAACTCAATTTTCTATATTGTAACAAGATTTGTCACTAAAAGAGCTACGACAAATCCTCCAAGTAATCCCATGTATCCCAAACATCGTGTTGCCATCTATTATGCTTCATTTATAACCCTTTACTCAAGGAGCACAAATGATCAGTTTATAATGATCATTTTAACTGGCCGATTAACTTCACATGTCCACACTAAATTGTCCGTAACTTTTTATTTAGAGTTCTAAATGACACGAATAAAATGGCCGCGTGAAGCTAGCGCAATTTTACATATTGTGACAACATTTGCGACTGAAAGAGCTACAAAAAAGCCATTAAATAATCCAATGTATCCCAAACTGCATAATGCCATGCATTATGCTTCATTTATAAGCCTATACTCAAGGAGCACCAATAATCTGTTTAAAATGATCATTTTAACTGGCCGATCAATTTGACATGTACGCACTAAATCGTCCGTAAATTTTTATTTAGAGTTCAGAATGACAAGAATCCAATGCTCACGTTAAGCTAGCTCAATTTCTATATTATGACAATATTTGAGACAAAAAGAGCTCCGATAAAGCCTCCAAGTCATCCAATGTATCACTAACTGCGTGATGCCATCCATTATGCTTCGTTTATAACCCTTTACTCATAGAGCACCAATGATCGGTTTAGAATGATCATTTAAACTGGCCGATAAACTTGGCATGTCCGCACTAAATTGTCCGTAATTTTTGATTTAGTGTTCAAAATTACACAAATCCAACGGCCACATTAAGCTATCTTAACTTCCAATATTGTTACAAATTTTGAGTCCGAAATAGCTACAACAAAGCCTCCAAGTAATCCAACTATCCCAAACTGTGCGATGCCATGCATTATGCTTCATTTATAAGCCTTTACTTAATGAGCAACAATGATCAGTTTAGAATGATCATTTTAACTGACAGATCAATTTCCATGTTCGCACTAAATCGTCCGTAATTTTTAATTTAGAGTTCCAAATGACACGAATCCAATGCCCACGTTAAGCTAGCTAAATTTTCCATAATGTGACAACATTTGAGATTGAAAGAGCTAAGATAAATCCTCCAAGTAATCCCATGTATCCCAAACTGCGTGAAGCCATGCATTATGCTTTATTTATAAGCCTTTATTCAAGGAGCACCAATCTTCAGTTTAGAATGATCATTTTAAATGGCTGATCAACTCGATGTGAAGCTTGCTCTATTTTACATATTGTGACGACATTTGCGAGTAAAAGAGGTACAACAAAGCCTCCAAATAATCCAATGTATCCCAAACTGCATTATGCTTCATTTATAAGCCTTTACTCAAGGAGCACCAATAATCAGTTTAGAGTAATCATTTTAATTGGCAGATCAACTTGACATATCCGTAGTAAATCGTCTATAAATTTTGATTTAGAGTTTAAAATGACACGAATCCAATGCCCAGTTAAGCTAGCTCAATTTCTATATTGTGATAATATTTGAGGCTAAAAGAGTTACGACAAAGCCTCCAAATAATCCAATGTATTGCGTGATGCCATCCATTATGCTTCATTTATAACACTTTACTCAATGAGCACCAACGATCAGTATAGAATGATCATTTTAACTGGCCGATCAACTTGACATGTCTGCACTAAATCGTCCGTAATTCTTGGTTTAAAGTTCAAAAGTACACAAATCCAACGCCCGCGTTAAGCTAGCTAAATTTTTAATATTGGGACAAAATTTTAGTCCGAAATAGCTACAAAAAAGCCTCCTAGTAGTCCAATCTATCCCAAACTGCGTGATGCCATGCATTATGCTTCATTTATAAGCCTTTGCTTAAAGAGCAACAATGATTAGTTTAGAATGATCATTTTAACTGACCGATCAATTTACATGTTCACACTTAATCGTCTGTAACTTTTGATTTAGAGTTCAGAATGAGAGGAATCCAATACCCACGTTAAGCTAGCTAAATTTTCCATGTTGTGCCAGCATTTGAGATTGAAAGAGCTAAGACAAAGCCTCCATGTAATCCCATGTATCCCAAACTGCGTGAATTCATGCATTATGCTTCATTTATAAGCATTTACTCAAGGAGCATCAATGATCAGTTTAGAATGATCATTTTAATTAGCAGATCAACTTGACATGTCCACACTAAATTGTCCGTAAATTTTGATTTATAGTTCAGAATGACACCAATCCGATGCCCACGTTTAGCTAGCTCAATTTTCTATATTGTGACGACATTTCTCCCTAAAAGAGCCATGACAAAGCCTCCAAGTAATCCAACGTATCCCAAACTGCTAGATGCCATCCATTATACTTCATTTATAAGCCTTTACTCAAGCAACACCAATGATCAATTTAGAATGACCATTTTAACTAGCTGATCAACTTTACATGTCCGAACTAAATCGTGTGTAACTTTTGCTTTAGAGTTCTGAATGACATGAATCCAACGCCCACGTTAAGCTAGCTCAATTTTACATATTGTTACAACATTTACAACTGAAAGAGCTACAACAAAGCCTCCAAATAATCCAATGTATGCCAAACTGCATAATGCCATGCATTATGCTTCATTTATAAGCCTTTACTCAAGGAGTACCAATAATCAGTTTAGAATGATCATTTTAATTGGCAGATCAACTTGACATGTCCATTGTAAATCATCTATAAATTTTGATTTAGAGTTTAAAATGACACGAATCCAATGCCCATGTTAAGCTAGCTCAATTTCTATATTGTGACAATATTTTAGACTAAAAGAGTTATGACAAAGCCTACAAATGATCCAATGTATCCTAAACTACGTGATACCACTCATTATGCTTCATTTGTAACCCCTTACTCAAGAAGCACCAATGATCAGTTTAAAATGATCATTTTAACTGGCCGATCAACTTGACATGTCCGCACTAAATCGTCCGAATTCTTGGTTTAGAGATCAAAATGACACAAATCCAATGCCCACGTTAAGCTAGCTCAATTTTTAATATTGGGACAAAATTTAAGTCCAAAATAGGTACAACAAAGCCTCCCAGTAATCCAATCTATCCCAAACTGCGTGATGCCATGCATTATGCTTAATTTATAAGCCTTTACTTAAAGAGCAACAAAGATCAGTTTAGAATGATCATTTTAATTGGCTGATCAACTTGACATGTCCGGACTAAATCGTTCGTAAATTTTGATTTAGAGTTCAGAATGACACCAATCCAATGCCCACATTTAGATAGCTCAATTTTCTATAGTGTTACAACATTTGACCATAAAAGAGCTACGACAAAGCCTCCAAGTAATCCAATGTATCCCAAACTGCTAGATGCCATCCATTATGTTCATTTATAAGCGTTTACTTAAGGAGCACCATTGATCATATTAGAATGATCGTTTTAACTGGGCGATCAGCTTGAGATATTCGCACTAAATCGTCCGTAACTTTTGATTTAGAGTTCTGGATGAAACTTATCCAACGCAAATGTTAAGCTAGCTAAAATTTCCACATTTTGATAACATTTGTCACTAAAAGAGCTACAAAAAACCTCCTAGTAATCCAATGTATACCAAACTGCGTGATGCCATTCATTATGCTTCATTTATAAGTCTTTACATAAGGAGCACCAAAATGGTCAGTTTAGGATGATCATTTTAAGTGGCTGATCAACATGACATGTCCGCACTAAATCGTCCGTAAATTTTGATTTAGAGTTCAGAATGACATGAATCCAATGCCCCCATTAAGCAAGCTTAATTTTCTATATTGTGACAACATTTGAGACTGAAAGAGCTACAACAAAGCCTCCAAGTAATTAAATGTTTCCCAAACTATGTGAAGCCATACATTATGCTTCATTTATAAGCCTTTACTGTAGGAGCACCAATGATCAGTTTAGAATGATCATTTTAATGGACCGATCAAATTGATATGTCCACACAAAATTTTCCGTAACTTTAGATTTAGAGTTCAAAATGACACGAATCCAACACCCACGTTCAGCTAGATCAAATTTCTATATTGTGACAAATTTTAATATCGAAATAGCTATGACAAATCCTCCAAGTAATCCAATCTATTCCAAACTGCGTGATGCCTTGTATTATGCTTCATTTATAATCCTTTACTCAAGGAGCACGAACGATAAGTTTAGAATGATCGTTATAACTAGCTGATCAACTTGACATGTCCGCACTAAATTATCTTTAACTTTTGATTTAGAGGTCAAAATGACATGAGTCCAACGCCCACATTAAGCTAGCTTAATTTGCCATATTGTGAAATTATTTGAGACTGAAAAAGCTATGAAAAAGCCTCCAAGTATTCCAGTGTATCCAAACTGCGTGATACCATGCATTATGCATCATTTATAAGCCTTTACTTATGGAGTACCAATGATCTGTTTAGAATGATCATTTTAACTCGGCGATCAACTGGACTTCTCCGTACTAAATCGTCCGTAACTTTGATTTAGAGTTCAGAATGACACAAATCCAACACCGACGTTAAGCTAGCTAAATTTTCAATATTGTGATAACATTTGAGACGGCAAGAGCGACAAAAAATCCTCCTAGTAATCCTATGTATCCCAAACTTGATATGTCCACACTAAATTGTCCGTAAGTTTTGATTTAGAGTTCAAAATGACATGAATCCAACACCCACGTTAAGCGAGATCAAATTTCTAAATTGTGACAAATTTTAAGACCGAAATCGCTATGACAAAGCCTCCAAGTAATCCAATCTATTCCAAATGCGTGATGCCTTGCATTATGCTTCATTTATAAGCCTTTACTCAAGCAGCACCAATGATAACTTTACAATGATCATTTTAACTAGATGTCAACTTGACATGTCCGCACTAAATTATCTTTAATTTTTAATTTAGAGCTCAAAGTGACATCAGTCCAATGCCCACGTTAATCTAGCTCAAATTTCCATATTGTGACAACATTTGAGATTGAAAAAGATATGAAAAAACCTCCAAGTAGTCCAATGTATCCCAAACTGCGTGATGCCATGCATTATGCTTCATTTATAAGCTTTTACTTAAGGAGCACCATTAGTCAGTTTAGAATGATCATTTTAACTGGCTGATCAACTTGACATGTCAGCACTAAATAGTCTGTTACTCTTGACTTACAGTTCAAAACGACACGTTTCCAACGCCCACGTTGAGCTAGATCAATTTTCTATACCCTGACAAAATTTAAGACTGATATGGCAACAACAAAGCCTCTAAGTAATCAATCTATCCCAAACTGCGTGATGTTATGCATTATGCTTTATTTATAAGCCTTAACTCAAGGAGAACTAGTGATCAGTTTAGAATGATCAATTTAACTAACTAATCAAGTTGACATGTCCGCATTAAATCGTTTGTAACTTTTAATTTAGATTTCAAAATGACACGAATCCAACGCCCACGTTAAGCAAGCTGAATTTTCAATATTGTGATAAAATTTAAGTACGAAATTGCTACGACAAAGCCTCTAAGTAATGCAATCTATCCTAAACTGCGTGATACCATGCATTATGCTTTGTTTATAAGCCTTTACTAAAGGAGCACCAATGATCGGTTTAGAATTATCATTTTATCTGGCATATGAATTTTACATGTCCGCACTTAATCGTCCGTAACGTTTGATTTAGAGTTCAGAATGACACGTATCCAACGCCCACATTAAGCTTGTTCAATTTACTATAATGTAACAACATTAGAGACTGAATGACGAAAGAAAAACCTCATTATGCTCCAATGTATCCCAAACTACGGGATGCCATGCATTATGCTTCATTTATAAGCCTTTACTCAAGGAGAACCAATGATCCATTTAGAATGATCGTTTTAAAAATCTGATCAACTTGACATGTCCGCACTAAATCGTCTGTAACTCTTAACGACATGAATCCAACACCCACGTTAAGCTAGCTCAATTTTCCATATTGTGAGAACATTTGAGACTGCAAGAGCAACGAAAAAGCCTATAAGTAAGCCAATGTATCCCAAACTTGCTGATGCCATGCACTATGCTTCATTTATAACCCTTTATTCAAGGAGCACCAATGATCAGTTTAGAATGATAATTTTAACTGGCGTATAACCTTGACATGTCCGCACTAAATCATCCGTAACTTTTGATATAGAGTTCAAAATGACATGAATCCAACGCCCACGTTCAGCTAACTCAGGTTTCTATATTGTGACAAAATTTAAAACCGAAGTAAATAAGAAAAAGATTCCAAGTAATCCAAACTATTCCAAACTGTGTGATACCATGCATTATGCTTCATTTATAAGCTTTTACTTCATGAGCACCAATGATCAGTTTAGAATGATCATTTTAATTGGCCGATCAACTTGACGTTTTCACACTAAATCGTCTGTAGCTTTTTATTTAGAGTTCAGAATGATATGAATCCACCGCCCATGATAAGCTTGCTCATTTTTCTATATAGGTAGAAACTTTGACACTGAAATATCTACTAAAAGGCCTCCAAGTAATCCAGTTTATCCCAATCTGTGTGATGCCATGCATTATCCCAATCTATTATGATGCCATGCCATGCATTATCCCAATCTGTGTGATGCGAATGATATGAATCCACCGCCCATGATAAGCTTACTCAATTTTCTATATAGGTAGAAACTTTGACACTGAAATATCTACTAAAAAGCCTCCAAGTAATCCAGTTTATCCCAATCTATGTGATGCCATGCATTATGTTTCATTTATAAGCCTTTACTCAAGGAGAACTAATGATCCGTTTAGATTGATCGTTTTAAAAATCCGATCAACTTGACATGTCCGCACTAAATCGTCTGTAACTCTTGTTTTAAATTTCATAATGACATGAATCCAACACCCACGTTAAGCTAGCTCAATTTTCCATATTGTGAGAACATTTAAGACTGCAAGAGCAACGAAAAAGCCTATAAGTAATCCAATGTATCCCAAACTTGCTGATGCCATGCATTATGCTTCATTTATAACCCTTTATTCAAGGAGCACCAATGATCAGTTTAGAATGATAATTTTAACTGGCCTATAACCTTGACATGTCCGCACTAAATCATCCGAAACTTTTGATATAGAGTTCAAAATGACATGAATCCAACGCCCACGTTCAGCTAGCTCAGTTTTCTATATTGTGACAAAATTTAAAACCGAAGTAACTACGAAAAAGATTCCAAGTAATTCAAACTATTCCAAACTTTGTGATACCATGCAATATGCTTAATTTATAAGCTTTTACTTCATGAGCACCAATGATTAGTTTAGAATGATCATTTTAATTGGCCGATCAACTTGACGTCTCCACACTAAATCTTCTGTAGCTTTTTATTTAGAGTTCAGAATGATATGAATCCACCGCCCATGATAAGCTTGCTCAATTTTCTATATAGGTAGAACATTTTACACTTAAATATCTACTAAAAAGCCTCCAAGTAATCCAGTTTATCCTAATCAGTGAGATGCCATGCATTTTGTTTCATTTATAAGCATTTACTCAAGGAGAACTAATGATCCGTTTAGATTGATCGTTTTAAAAATCCGATCAACTTGACATGTCCGCACTAAATCGTCTGGAACTCTTGATTTAAATTTCATAATGACATGAATCCAACACCCACGTTAAGCTAGCTCAATTTTACATATTGTGAGAACATTTGAGACTGCAAGAGCAATGAAAAAGCCTATAAGTAAGCCAATGTATCCCAAACTTGCTGATGCCATGCATTATGCTTCATTTATAACGCTTTATTCAAGGAGCACCAATGATCAGTTTAGAATGATAATTTTAACAGGCCTATAACCTTGACATGTCCGCACTAAATCATCCGTAACTTTTGATATAGAGTTCAAAATGACATGAATCCAACGCCCACGTGCAGCTAGAACAGTTTTCTATATTGTGACAAAATTTAAAACCAAAGTAAATACGAAAAAGATTCCAAGTAATCCAAACTATTCCAAACTGTGTGATACCATGCATTATGCTTCATTTATAAGCTTTTACTTCATGAGAACCAATGATCAGTTTAGAATGATCATTTTAATTGGCGGATCAACTTGACGTTTCCACACTAAATCGTCTGTAGCTTTTTATTTAGAGTTCAGAATGATATGAGTCCACCGCCCATGATAAGCTTGCTCAATTTTCTATATAGGTAGAACATTTGACACTGAAATATCTACTAAAAAGCCTCCAAGTAATCCAGTTTATCCCAATCTGTGTGATGCCATGCATTATGTTTCATTTATAAGCCTTTACACGAGGAGAACTAATGATCCATTTAGGTTGATCGTTTTAAAAATCCGATCAACTTGACATGTCCGCACTAAATCGTCTGTAACTCTTGATTTAAATTTCATAATGACATGAATCCAACACCCACGTTAAGCTAGCTAAATTTTCCATATTGTGAGAACATTTGAGACTGCAAGAGCAACGAAAAAGCCTATAAGTAATCCAATGTATCCCAAACTTGCTGATGCCATGCATTATGCTTCATTTATAACCCTTTATTCAAGGAGCACCAATGATCAGTTTTGAATGATAATTTTAACTGGCCTATAACCTTGACATGTCCGCACTAAATAATCCGTAACTTTTGATATAGAGTTCAAAATGACATGAATCCAACGCCCACGTTCAGCTAGCTCAGTTTTCTATATTGTGACAAAATTTAAAACAGAAGTAAATACGAAAAAGATTCCAAGTAATCCAAACTATTCCAAACTGTGTGATACCATGCATTATGCTTCATTTATAAGCTTTTACTTCATGAGCACCAATGATCAGTTTAGAATGATCATTTTAATTGGCCGATCAACTTGATGTTTCCACACTAAATCGTCTGTAGCTTTTTATTTAGAGTTCAGAATGATATGAATCCACCGCCCATGATAAGCTTGCTCAATTTTCTATATAGGTAGAACATTTGACACTGAAATATCTACTAAAAAGCCTCCAAGTAATCCAGTTTATCCCAATCTGTGTGATGCCATGCATTATGTTTCATTTATAAGCCTTTACACAAGGAGAACTAATGATCCGTTTAGGTTGATCGTTTTAAAAATCCGATCAACTTGACATGTCCGCACTAAATCGTCTGTAACTCTTGATTTAAATTTCATAATGACATGAATCCAACACCCACGTTAAGCTAGCTCAATTTTCCATATTGTGAGAACATTTGAGACTGCAAGAGCAACGAAAAAGCCTATAACTAATCCTATGTATCCCAAACTTGCTGATGCCATGCATTATGCTTCATTTATAACCCTTTATTCAAGGAGCACCAATGATCAGTTTAGAATGATAATTTTAACTGGCCTATAACCTTGACATGTCTGCACTAAATCATCCGTAACTTTTGATATAGAGTTCAAAATGACATGAATCCAACGCCCACGTTCAGCTAGCTCAGTTTTCTATATTGTGACAAAATTTAAAACCGAAGTAACTACGAAAAAGATTCCAAGTAATCCAAACTATTCCAAACTGTGTGATATCATGCATTATGCTTCATTTATAAGCTTTTACTTCATGAGCACCAGTGATCAGTTTAGAATGATCATTTTATTGGCCGATCAATTGACGTCTCCACACTAAATCGTCTGTAGCTTTTTATTTAGAGTTCAGAATGATATGAATCCACCGCCCATGATAAGCTTGCTCAATTTTCTATATAGGTAGAACATTTGACACTGAAATATCTACTAAAAAGCCTCCAAGTAATCCAGTTTATCCCAATCTGTGTGATGCCATGCATTATGTTTCATTTATAAGCCTTTACTCAAGGAGAACTAATGATCCGTTTAGATTGATCGTTTTAAAAATCCGATCAACTTGACATATCCGCACTAAATCGTCTGTAACTCTTGATTTAAATTTCATAATGACATGAATCCAACACCTACGTTAAGCTAGCTCAATTTTCCATATTGTGAGAACATTTTGAGACTGCAAGAGCAACGAAAATGCCTATAAGTAAGCCAATGTATCCCAAACTTTCTGAAGCCATGCATAAGGCTTCATTTATAACCCTTTATTCAAGGAGCACCAATGATCAGTTTAGAATGATAATTTTAACTGGCCTATAACCTTGACGTGTCCACACTAAATCATCCGTAACTTTTGATACAGAGTTCAAAATGACATGAATCCAACGCCCACGTTCAGCTAGCTCAGTTTTCTATATTGTGACAAAATTTAAAACCGAAGTAACTACGAAAAATATTCCAAGTAATCCAAACTATTCCAAACTGTGTGATACCATGCATTACGCTTCATTTATAAGCTTTTACTTCAGGAGCACCAATGATCAGATTGGAATGATAATTTTAATTGGCCGATCAACTTGACGTCTCCACACTAAATCGTCTGTAGCTTTTTATTTAGAGTTCAGAATGATATGAATCCACCGCCCATGATAAGCTTACTCAATTTTCTATATAGGTAGAACATTTGACACTGAAATATCTACTAAAAAGCCTCCAAGTAATCCAGTTTATCCCAATCTGTGTGATGCCATGCATTATGTTTCATTTATAAGCCATACACAAGGAGCACCAATGATCAGTTTAGAATGATCATTTTAACTGGCCGATCAACTTGACAAGTCTACACTAAATCGTTCGTAACTTTTGATTTAGAGTTTGAAATGACACGAATCCAACGCCCATGTTAAGCTAGCTGAATTTTCAATATTGTGACAAGATTTGAGACTAAAAGAGCTAAGAAAAAGCCTCCAAATAATCCAATGTATCCCAAACTGCGTGATTCCATCCATTATGCTTTTTTATAAGCCTTTACTCAAAGAGCACCAATGATCAGTTTAGAATGATCATTTTAACTGGCCGATCAACTTGACATTTCCGCACTAAATCGTCAGTAACTTTTGGTTTAGAGTTCGAAATGACACGAATCCAACGCCCACGATAAACTAGCTGAATTTACAATATTGTGACAATATTTGAGACTAAAAGAGGTACGAAAAAACCTTTAAATAATCTAATGTATCCCAAATTATGTGATGCCATCCATTATGCTTCATTTATAACCCTTTGCTGAAGTAGCACCGATGATAAGTTTAGAATGATCATTTTAACTGGTCGATCAACTGGATATGTCCGCACCTAAATCGTCCGTAGTTTGTGATTAAGAAATCAAAATGAAACAAGTCGAACGCATCATTAACCTAGCTCAAGTTTTAATATTGTGAGAACATTTGACACTGAAAGATCTACTACAATGCCTAAAAGTAATCCAATTTATCCCAAACTGTGTGATGCCATGCATTATGTTTCATTTATAAGCCCTTACACAAGGACCACCAATGATAAGTTTAGAACAATCATTTTAACTGGCTGATCCACTTGACTTGTTTGCACTAAATCGTCTGTAACTTTTGATTTAGAGTTTGAAATGACACAAATCTAACGCACACGTTAAGCTAGCTGAATTTGCAATATTGTGACAGTATTTGAGAATAAAGAGCTACGACAAAGCCTCCAAATAATCCAATGTATCCCAAAACGCGTGATTCCATCCATTATGCTTTTTTTGTAACCCTTTAAGCAAGTAGCACCAATGATCAGTTTAGAATGATCATTATAACTGGCCCATCAACTTGACATGTCCGCATTAAATCGTCTGTAATTTTTGATTAAGAAATCAAAAATGCAACAACTCCAACGCCCACGTTAACCTAACTCAATTTTTAATATTGTGACAAAATTTAAATCCAAAATAGCTATAAAAAATCCTCCAAGTAATCCAATCTATCCCAAACTGCGTGATGCCACGCATTATGCTTCATTTATAAGCCTTTACTTAAGGAGAACCCGTGATCAGTTTAGAATGATCATTTTAACTGGCCGATCAACTTGACATGTCTGTACTAAATCATCCGTAACTTTTTATTTAGAGTCCTCAATTTTCTATATTATGACATATTTTAAGACCGAAATAGCTACGAAAAAGACTCCTAGTAATCCAATCTATTCCAAAGTGCATGATGCCATTCTTAACACTTCATACATAAGCCTTTACTCAAGGAGCACCAATGATAAGTTTAGAATGATCATTTTTACTAGCTGATCAACTTGACATGTCCGCACAAAATAATCTTTAACTTTTGATTTAGAGCTCAAAATGACATGTGTCCAACGCCAATGTAAACTAGCTAAATTTTCCATATTGTGATAACATTTGAGACTAAAAGAGCTATTAAAAACCTTCCAAGTAATCCAATGTATCGCAAACTGCGTGATGTCACACATTATGCTTCATTTATAATCCTTTACTCAAGGAGGACCAATGATCAGTTTAGAATGATCATTTCAACTAACGTATCAACTTCACATTTCCCCACTAAATCATCCGTAACTTTTGATTTAGAGTTCAAAATGACACAAATCCAGCACCCACGTTAAACTAGCTCAAACTTCTATATTGTGACAAAATTTAACACCAAAACAGCTACGACAAAGTCTCCATGTAATCCAATATATCCCAAACCGCGGGATGCAATGCATTATGCTTCATTTATAAGCCTGTACTCAAGGAGCACCAATGATCAGTTTAGAATGATCATTTAAATTGGCCGATCAACTTGACATGTCCGCACTAGTTCGTCGGTTAGTTTTGAGTTAGAGTTCAGATGACACGAATCCAACGCCAACGTTAAGCTACCTCAATTTTCAATATTGTGAAAATATTTGAGACTGAAAGAGCTATGACAAAGCCTCGAAGTAATCCAATATATCTCAAACTGCGTGATGCCTTGCAGTATGCTTCATTTATAAACATTTACTCAAGGAGCACCAATGATAAGTATAGAATGATCATTTTAACTAGCTGTTCGACTTGACATTTCCACACTAATTCGTCTTTAACTTTTGATTTCGAGCTCAAAATGATGGAGTCCAACGCCCATGTTAAGCTAGCTCGATTTTCCATATTGTGACAACATTTGAGAGTGTAAGAGCTATGAAAAAGCCTACAAGTAATCCAATGTACCCCAAACTGTGTGATGCCGTGCGTTATGCTTCATTTTAAGCCTTTTATCACGGAGAACCAATGATCAGTTTAGAATGATCATTTTATCTGTCCGACCAACTTGACTTGTCTACACTAAATCGTTCCTAACTTTTGATTTAGATTTCAGCATGACACTAATCCAGACCCACGTTAAGCTAGGTCAATTTTCTATATTGTGACAAAATTTAAGACCAAAGTAGCTACGACAAAGCTGTCAAGTAATCTAATATATTCAAAACTTCATGATGCCTTACCTTAATGCTTCATTTTAAATGCCCGATCAATTTAACATGTCCGCACTAAATTGTCATTAAGTTTTGTTTTAGAGCTCAAAATGATTCGAATCCAACGCCCATGTTAAATTAACTCAATTTTCTATATTGTGAAAAACTTTAAGACCAAAATAGCTATGACAACGCTTTCATGTAATCTAATATATTCAAAACTTCATGATGCCTTACATTATGTTTCATTTATAAGCCTTTACGGAAGGAGCACCAATGATAAGTAAGAATAATCATTTTAACTAGATGTTCGAGTTGACATTTCCGCAATAAATCATCTCTAACTTTTGATATAGAACTCAAAATGTAATGAGTCGAATGCCGACGTTAAGCTAGTTCAGTTTTTCATATTGTGACAACATTTGAGACTGAAAAAGTTACGAAAAGACTCGAAGTAATCCAATGTATCCCAAACTGTGTGATGCCATGCATTATGCTCTATTTATAAGCCTTTGCTTAGCGATCACCAATAACTAGTTTAGAATGATCATTTTAACTAGACAATATTTGAGAGTAAATGAGCTACGACAAAGCCTCCAAGTAATCCAATGTATCCCAATCCACGTTATGTCATGCATTTGGCTTCATTTATAAGCCTTTAATCATGGAGCACCAATGATAAGTTTAGAATGATCATTTTAACAGCCCGATCAAATTGACATGTCCGCACTAAATCGTTCGTAATTTTTAATTTAGAGTTCAGAATGACATGAATCCAACGCCCACGTTAAGCTAGCTCAATTTTCTATATTCTGACAACATTTGAGACTTAAAGCTCTACGACAAAACCTCCAAGTAATCCGATCTCTTTCAAACTGTGTGATACCATGCATTATGTTTCCTTTAAGCCTTTACTCAAGGAGCACCAATGATCAGTTTAGAATAATTATTTTAGCTCGCCGATAAACTTGACATGTCCACACTAAATCGTCCGTCACTTTTGATTTAGAGTTCAAAATAACATGAATCCAACGCCCACATTAAGCTAGCTCAATTTAAGTTCGAAATAGCTACAAGAAAGCCTCCAAGTAATCCAAATTATTCTAAACTGCGTGATGCCATGCATTATGCTTATTTTATAAGCCTTTACTCAAGGAGCACCAATGATAAGTTTAGAATGATCATTTCAACTACCTGATCAAATTGACATGTCCGCACTTAATCGTCTTTAACTTTTGATTTAAAGTTCAAAATGACATGAGCCCAACGCTCACATTAAGTTAGCTCAATTTTCCACATTGTGACAACATTTGAGACATAAAGATCTACGAAAAAGCCTCCACGTAATCCAATGTATCCCACATTACGTGATGCCATGCATTATGCTTCATTTATAAGCCTTTACTCAAGGAGCACCAATGATGAGTTTAGAATGATCATTTTAACTGCCGGTCAACTTGACATGTCCGCACTAAATCATCCATAACTTTGGATTTAGAGTTCATAGTGACACGAATCCAAGGCCCACATTAAGCTAGCTAAATTTTCTATATTGTTACAACATTTGAGATTGAAAGAGCAACAACAAAGCCTTCAAGTAATCTAATCAATCCGAAATTGCGTGATGCCAACCATTATGCTTCATTTATAAGCCTTTACTGAAGGAGCACCAATGATTAGTTTAAAATGATCATTTTAACTAAATGATCAACTTGAAATGTCTGCACTAAATTGTCTTTAACTTTTGATTTAGAGTTTAAAATGACATGTGTCCACCGCCCACATTAAGCTAGCTCAATTTTCCCCATTGTGACAACATTTAAGATTCAAAGAGCTATGAAAAAGCCTCTAAGTAATCCAATGTATCACAAACTATGTGATGCCATGCATTATGCTTCATTTCTAAGCCTTTACTCAAGGAGGACCGATGATCAGTTTAGAATGATCATTTTAACTGGGCCATCAACTTGACATGTCCGCACTAAATTGTCTGTAAATTTTGATTTAGAGTTCATAATTTTACAAATCCAACACCCACGTTAACCTAGCTATATTTTAAATATTGTAACAAAATTTAACGCCGAAATAGCTACGAAAAAAGCCTGCAAGTAATCCAATATATCCTTTACTCAAGGAGCACCAATAATCATTTTAGAATGATCATTTTAACTGACCTAATCATCTTGACATGTCTGCACTAAATAATGCGTATATTTTGATTTAGTGTTCAAATTACACGAATCCAACAACCATCATAAGCTAGCTCAATTTTCTAAATTGTGACAAAATTTAAGGCTGAAATAGCTATGACAAACCCTCCATATAATCCAATGTATCCCGAACTACGTAACGCAATGCATTATGCTTCATTTATAAGCCCTTACTCAAGTAGCACCAATGATCAGTTTAGAGTGATCAGTTTAGAATGATCATTTAGAGTGGCTGATCAAATTGACATGTCCGCACTAATTTTTCTGTAACTTTTTATTTAGAATTCAGAATGACATGAATCCAATGCACATGTTAAGCTAGCTCAATTTTCAATATTGTGAAAATATTTAAGACTGAAAGTGCTATGAAAAAGCCTCGAAGTAATCCAATGTATCCCAGACTGCGTGATGTCATGCATTATGCTTCATTTATAAGCCTTTACTGAAGAAGCACCAATAATAAGTGTAGAATGATCATTTTAACTAGCTGTTTGACTTGATATGTCCGCACTAAATCCTCTTTAACTTTTGATTTCGAGTTCATAATGACATTAGTCTAACGGTCATGTTAAGCTAGCTCAATTTTCCATATTGTGACAACATTTGAGACTATAAGAGCTACGAAAATGCATCCAAGTAATCCAATGTATCCCAAACTGCGTAATGCCATGCTTTATGCTGCATTTATAAGCCTTTAATCACGGAGCACCAATGATCACTTTAGAATAATCACTTTATCTGGCCGATCAACTTGACTTGTGGACACTAAATCGTCTGTAACTTTTGATTTAGAATTCAGAATGACATGAATCCACGCGCACATTAAGCTAGCTCAATTTTCTATATTGTGACAAAATTAAATACCGAAATAGCTATGACAAAGCTTTCAAGAAATCTAATATATTCAAAACTTCATGATGCCTTACATTATGCTTCATTTTAATTGCCCAATCAACTTGACACGTCCTCACTAAAATGTCCGTAACTTTTCTTTTAGAGTTCAAAATAACACAAATCCAACGCCCATGTTAAACTAGCTCAATTTTCCATATTTTGACAAAATTTAAGGCCAAAATAGCTACGACAATGCTTTCAAGTAATCTAATATATTCAAAACTTCATGATGCCTGACATTATGATTAACTTATAAGCCTTTACTGAAGGAGCACCAATGATAAGTTTAAAATGATCATTTTAACTAGCTGTTCGAGGAGACGTTTCCGCAATAAATCATCTCTGATTTTTGATTTAGAACTCAAAATGACATGAGTCAACCCCGACGTTAAGCTAGCTCAAGTTTCCATATTGTGACAACATTTGAGACTGAAAAAAAACCAGTTTAGAATGATCATTTTAACTGGCCTACCAACTTGACAAGTCCGAATTAAATCGTCCGTAACTTTTAATTTAGAGTTTAGTATGACACGAATCCAATTTCCACCTTAAGCTAGCTGAATTTTTTATATTTTGAAAACATTTGAGAATGTAAGAGCTACAACAAAGCCTCCAAGTAATCCAATGTATCTCAAACCACGTGATGCCATTCATTTGGCTTCATTTATAAGCCTTTACTCATGGAGCACCAATGATAAGTTTAGAATGATCATTTTAACAACCCAATCAACTTGACATGTACGCACTAAATCATTCGTAATTTTTGATTTAGAGTTCAGAATAACACGAATACAACGCCCACGTTAAGCTAGCTCAATTTTCTATATTGTGAGAACATTTTAGACTGAAAGATCTACAACAAAGCCTCCAAGTAATCCAATCTATTTCAAACTGCGTGATGCAATTGATTATGCTTTCTCTGTAAGCCTTTACTCAAGGAGCACCAATGATCAGTTTAGAATAATTATTTTAGCTCGCCGATTAACTTTACATGTCCGCACTAAATCGTGCATAACTTTTGATTCAGAGTTCAAAAAAACATGAATCCAACGCCCACATTAAGCTAGCTCAATTTTCTATATTGTTATCAAATTTAAGTCCAAAATAGCTATGAGAAAGCCAACAAGTAATCCAAATTATTGTAAACTGCGTGAGGTCATGCATTATGCTTATTTTATAAGCCTTTACTCAATGTGCACCAATGATAAGTTTAGAATGATCATTTCAACTATCTGATCAACTTGACATGTCCGCACTTAATCGTCTTTAACTTTTGATTTAGAGTTCAAAATGACATGAGTCCAACGCTCAAGTTAAGCTAGCTCAATTTTCCACATTGTGACAACATTTGAGACTAAAAGAGTTACGAAAAAACCTCCAAGTAATCCAATGTATCCCACACAACGTGATGCCATGCATTATGCTTCATTTATAAACCTTTACTCAAGGAGCACCAATGATCAGTTTAGAATGATCATTTTAACGGGCCGATCAACTTGACATGTCCGTACTGAATCATCCGTAACTTTTGATTTAGAATTTATAGTGACACGAATCCAAGGCCCACATTAAGCTAGCTCAATTTTCTATATTGTTACAACATTTGAGATTGAAAGAGCAACGACAAAGCCATCAAGTAATCCAATCAATCCAAAATTGCGTGATGCCAAGCATTATACTTCATTTGTAAGCCTTTACTAATGGAGCACCAATGATCAGTTTAGAATGATCATTTTAACTAGCTGATCAACTTGACATGTCTGCACTAAATTGTCTTTAACGTTTAATTTAGAGTTCAAAATGACATGAGTCAAACGCCCACGTTAAACTAGCTATATTTTCCACATTGTGACATCATTGAAGACTCAAAGAGCTACGAAAAACCATCCAATGTATCCCAAACTATGTGGTGCCATGCATTATGCTTCATTTATAAGCCTTTACTCAAGGAGCACCAATGATCAGTTTAGAATGATCGTTTTAACTGGACGAACAACTTTACATATCCACACTAAATCTTCTATAAATTTTGATTTAGAGCTAAAAATGACATGAGACTAACGCCCATGATAAACTAGCTCAATTTTCCATATTGTGTTAATATTTATGATTGAAAGAGCTACTAGAAAGCCTCCAAGTAATCCAATGTATCCCAAACTGCGTGATGCCATGCATTATATTTCATCTATAATTCTTTACTCAAGGAGCACCAATGATCAATTTAGAACGATCATTTTAACTGACCTAATCAACTTGACATGTCCGCAGTAAATAATCCGTATATTTTGATTTAGAGTTCAAAATTGCACGAATCTAACACCCATCTTAAACTAGCTCAATTTTCTATATTGTGAAAAAAATTAAGACCGAAATAGCTAGCCTTCATGTAATCCAATGTATCCCAAACTGCGTGATGCCATTCACTATGTTTCATTTATAAGCCTTTAATCACGGAGCACCAATGATCAGTTTAGAATGATCATTTTATCTGGCCGATCAACATTACATGTCCACAATAAATTGTCCGTAACTTTTGATTTAGAGTTCCGAATGACACGAATCTAAGCCCACGTTAAGCTAGCTCAATTTTCAATATTGTGAAAACATTTGAGACAGAAGGAGCTATGAAAACATTTAGAATGATCATTTTAACTGGGCGATCAACTTGACATGCCACCACTAAATCGTCCATACATTTTGATTTAGAGTCCAGAATGACACAAATCCAATGCCCACGTTAAGCTAGTTCAATTTTCCATATTGTGATAACATTTGATACTAAAAGAGCTACGAAAAAGACTCGAAATAATCAAACGTATCCAAAATTGCGTGATGTCATGCATTATTCTTCGTTTATAAGCCTGTACTCAAGGAGCACCAATGCTTAGTTTGGAATGATCATTTTAACTGGTCATCAGTTTAGAATGATCACTTTAACTGCCAAATAAGTTTGACATGTCCGCACTAAATCTTCAGTAACTTTTGATTTAGAAATCAGAATGACAAGAATCCAACGCTCACGTTAATCTAGCTCAATTATCTATATTGTAACAACATTTGAGACTGAAAGAGCCACAAAAAGTGTCGAAGTAATCTAATGTATCCCGAACTACGTGATGCCAAGCATTATGCTTCATTTATAATCCTTTACTAAAGGAGCACCAATGATCAGTTTAGAATGATAATTTTAATTCGCCGATCAACTTGACATGTTGGCACTAAATCATCCATAACTTTTGATTTAGAGTTCAGAATGACATGAATCCAACGCCCATGTTAAGCTTGCTATATTTCTATGTTGTAACAAAATTTAACAAAGAAATAGCTACGGAAAGGCCTCCAAGTCATCCAATCTATCCCAAACAGTGTGATGCCATGCATTATGCATCATTTATAAGCATTTATTCTAGGAGCACCAATGATAAGTATAGAATGATCATTTTAACTAGCTGTTCGTCTTGACATGTCCGCACTAAATCGTCTTTAACTACAATGATGTCAAGCGTTATGCTTCATTTAAAAGCCTTTAATCATGGAGCACCAATGATCAGTTTAGAATGATCATTTCAACTGGCCGATCAACTTGACATGCCCGCACTACATTGTCTGAGAATTTTTATTTAGAGTTCAGAATGACATGAATCCCATATACACGTTAAGCCAGCTTAAATTTCTATATATTGGACAACATTTGAGACAGAAAGAGCTACGACAAAGCCACCAAGTAATCCAATATTTCCCAAATTGTGTACTGTCATTCATTATGTTTCATTTAACCCTTTACTAAAGCAGCACCAATGATCAGTTTAGAATGATCAATTTAACTGGCCAATCAAACTGATATGCCCTCACTAAATCGTATGTAAATTTTGATTTAGAGTTCAAAATGATAAGAATCCCATGACCATATTAAGCTAGCCTAATTTTCTATTTTGTGACAATATTTGATACTAAAAGAGATACGACAAAACAGCCAAGTAATCCAATGTATCCCAAACTGCATGATGTCATGCATTATTCATCATTTATAACCCTTAACTCAAGGAACACCAACGATCAGTCTAGAATGATCAGTTTAACTCGCCAATCAACTTAACATGTCCCCACTAAATCGTCTTTCACTTTTGATTTAGAGTTCATCATGCACGAATCAAACACCCACGTTAAGCTAGCTCAATTTTTTATATTGTGACAACATTTGGGACTGAAAGAGCTAAGAAAAAGGATCCAAGAAATCCAATATATCCCAAACTGTGTGATGTCATGCATTATGCTTCATTTATAAGCCCTAACTCAAGGAGCACCGTTGATCAGTTTAGAATGATCATTTTAACTGGGCGATCAACTTGACATGCCACCACTAAATCGTCCATACATTTTGATTTAGAGTCCAGAATGACACAAATCCAATGCCCACGTTAAGCTAGTTCAATTTTCCATATTGTGATAACATTTGATACTAAAAGAGCTACGAAAAAGACTCGAAATAATCAAACGTATCCAAAATTGCGTGATGTCATGCATTATTCTTCGTTTATAAGCCTGTACTCAAGGAGCACCAATGCTTAGTTTGGAATGATCATTTTAACTGGTCATCAGTTTAGAATGATCACTTTAACTGCCAAATAAGTTTGACATGTCCGCACTAAATCTTCAGTAACTTTTGATTTAGAAATCAGAATGACAAGAATCCAACGCTCACGTTAATCTAGCTCAATTATCTATATTGTAACAACATTTGAGACTGAAAGAGCCACAAAAAGTGTCGAAGTAATCTAATGTATCCCGAACTACGTGATGCCAAGCATTATGCTTCATTTATAATCCTTTACTAAAGGAGCACCAATGATCAGTTTAGAATGATAATTTTAATTCGCCGATCAACTTGACATGTTGGCACTAAATCATCCATAACTTTTGATTTAGAGTTCAGAATGACATGAATCCAACGCCCATGTTAAGCTTGCTATATTTCTATGTTGTAACAAAATTTAACAAAGAAATAGCTACGGAAAGGCCTCCAAGTCATCCAATCTATCCCAAACAGTGTGATGCCATGCATTATGCATCATTTATAAGCATTTATTCTAGGAGCACCAATGATAAGTATAGAATGATCATTTTAACTAGCTGTTCGTCTTGACATGTCCGCACTAAATCGTCTTTAACTACAATGATGTCAAGCGTTATGCTTCATTTAAAAGCCTTTAATCATGGAGCACCAATGATCAGTTTAGAATGATCATTTCAACTGGCCGATCAACTTGACATGCCCGCACTACATTGTCTGAGAATTTTTATTTAGAGTTCAGAATGACATGAATCCCATATACACGTTAAGCCAGCTTAAATTTCTATATATTGGACAACATTTGAGACAGAAAGAGCTACGACAAAGCCACCAAGTAATCCAATATTTCCCAAATTGTGTACTGTCATTCATTATGTTTCATTTAACCCTTTACTAAAGCAGCACCAATGATCAGTTTAAAATGATCAATTTAACTGGCCAATCAAACTGATATGCCCTCACTAAATCGTATGTAAATTTTGATTTAGAGTTCAAAATGATAAGAATCCCATGACCATATTAAGCTAGCCTAATTTTCTATTTTGTGACAATATTTGATACTAAAAGAGATACGACAAAACAGCCAAGTAATCCAATGTATCCCAAACTGCATGATGTCATGCATTATTCATCATTTATAACCCTTAACTCAAGGACCACCAATGATCAGTTTAAAATGATAATTTTAATTGGCTGATCAACCTGACATGTCCGCCCTAAATCGTTCCTAATTTTTTATTTATAGTTCAAAATGAAACAAATCCAATGCCCACGTTATGGTAGCTCAATTTTCTATATAGTGACAAAATGGTAGTTTGGAATGATCATTTTAACTGGTCGTCAGTTTAGAATGATCACATTAACTGCCCAATATATTTGACATTATCGCACTAAATCATCCGTAACTTTTGATTTAGAATTCAGAATGACAAGAATACAACACCCACGTTATTCTAGATCAGTTTTCCATAATGTAGCAACATTTGAGAATGAAAGAGCTACAGAAAAGCGTCGAAGTAATCTAATGTATCCCGAACTATGTGATCCCATGCGTTATGCTTCATTTATAATCCTTTACTGAAGGAGCACTAATGATCAGTTTAGAATGATCGTTTTAACTCGCCGATCAACTTGACATGTAGGCACTAAATCATCTGTTACTTTTGATTTAGAGTTCATAATGACATGAATCCAATGCCCACGTTAGACTTGCTATATTTTCTCTGCTGTAACAAAATTTAACAATGAAATAGCAACGGAAAAGCCTCCAAGTAATCCAATTTATCCCATACTGCATGATGCCATGCATTATGCTTTAGTTATAAGCCTTTATTCAAAGAGCACCAATGATATGTATAGAGTGATCATTTTAACTAGCTGTACGACTTGACATGTCCCCACTAAATCTTTTTTAACTTTTGATTTAGAGGTCAAAATGACATGAGTCGAACAACCATGTTAAGCCAATTCAATTTTCCATATTGTGAGAACATTTGAAACTGAAAGAGCTACGAAAAAGCCTCCAAGTATTTCAATGTATTAAAAACTGTGTGATGCCACGCGTTATGCTTCATTTATAAGCCTTTAATCACGGAGCACCAATGATCATTTTAGAATGATTATTTTAACTGGCCGATCAACATGACATGCCTGCAGTACATCCTCTGAAAATTTTGATTTAGATTTCAGAATGACACGAATCCAATGCCCATGTTAAGCTAGCTTAAATTTCAATATATTGGACAACATTTGAGAATGAAAGATATACGACAAAGCCTCCAAGTATTCCAATGTATCGCAAACTGTATGATGCCATGCATTATGCTTCATTTATAACCCTTTACTAAATGAGGACCATTGATCAGTTTAGAATGATCAATTTAACTGGCCGATCAAATTGACATGCTGCACTAATTCGTACATAAATTTTGATTTAGAGTTCAGAATGACTTGAATCCCATGCCCATATTAACCTAGCCTAATTTTCTATATTGTGACAACATTTGAGACTGAAAGAACTATGAAAAAAATCTCCAAGTAATCCAATGTATCCCAAACTACGTGATTCCATGCATTATGCATCATTTATAACACTTAACTCAAGGAGCACAAAAGATCACTTTAGAATGATAATTCTAATTGGCGGATTAACTTGACATGTCCACCCTAAATCGTTCCTTATTTTTTATTTAGAGTTCAAAATGACACAAACCCAACAACCACGTTAAGGTAGCTCAATTTTCAATATAGTGACAAAATTTAAGTCCAAAATATCTATGGGAAAGGCTCCAATCAATCCCAACCTGCGTGATGCAATGCAGGTGGCTTCATTTATAACCCTTTACCCAAGGAGCACCAATTATCAGCATAGAATGATCATTTAACTAGCCGATAAACTTGACATATTCCCACTAAATCGTCTGTGCCTTTTGATGTAGAGTTTAGAATGACACGAATCCAACGCCCACGTTAAGCAAGGTCAATTTTCTAATATTGTGACAACATTTGAGAATGAAAGAGCTACGAAAAAGCCTCCAAGTAATCCAATCTATTCCAAGCTGCGTAATGCCATGCATTATGCTTCATTTATAAGCCTTTACGCAAGGAGTACAAATGATAAGTTTAGAATGATAATTTTAAGTAGCTGAACAACTTGATATGTCCGCACTAAATCGTCCGTAACTTTTGAGTGGAGTTCAAAATGACACGTAATTCAATGTATCCCAAACTGCGTGATGCCATGCATTATGCTTCATTTATAAGCCTTTACTCAAGGAACACCACTGATCAGTTTAGAATGATCATTATAACTGGCCGATCAACTTGACAAGTCCGCACTAAATCGTCTGTAACTTTTGATTTGGAGTTCAGAATGATACGAATCCAACGCCTACGTTAAGCTAGCTGAAATTTCTGTATTGTAAAAACATTTGAGATTGAAAGAGAAACGACAAAGCCACCAAATAATCCAATCAATCCCAAACTGTGTGATGCCATGCATTATGCTTCATTTGTTAGCCTTTACTCAAGACACACCAATGATCAGTTTATAATGAACATCTTAACTAGCTGATCAACTTGACATGTCCGCTCTAAATCATCTTTAACTTTTAATTTACAGCTGAAAAGGACATGAGCCCAACGTCCACATTAAGCTAGCTCAATTTTCTATATTGTGACGAAATTTTCCATATTGTGACGAAAGTAATCCAATCTATTCCAAACTCTGTGATTCCATGCATTATGCTTCATTTATAAGCCATAACTCAAGGAGCACCAATTATCGGTTTTGAATGATCATTTTAACGAGCCGATCAACTTGAGATGCCACAATTAAATCGTCCATACATTTTGATAGAGAGTTAAGAATGACACGAATCCAACGCCCACGTTAAGCTTGCTCAATTTGATACTAAACGAGGTACGAAAAAATACTCCAAGTAATCTAATGTCTCCCAAACTGCGTGATGCCATGCATTATGCTTCATTTATAAGCCTTTCCTCAAGGAGCACCAGTGATCAATTTAGTTTATAATGATCATTTTAACTTGACCATCAACTTGACATGTCCGCACTAAATCATCCGTAACTTTTGATTTAGAGTTCAAAATGATACGAATCCAACGCCCATGTTAACCAAGACCAATTTTCCATATTGTGACAACATATGAGACTGAAAGAGGTACGAAAAAATCTACAAATAATTCAATGTATCACAAACTGCGTGATGCCATGCATTATGCTTCATTTATAAGCTTTTACTCCAGGAGCACCGATGATTAGTTTAGAATGATCATTTTAATTGGCCGATCACTTGACATGGCTGCAGTAAATCGTACGTAACTTTTGATTTATAATTCAGAATGACACGGATCCCACTCTGATACAAGCCTCTGGTTGCCGTGGAGGTCCTCTCGGCCAATGGTGATAGTTATGAGGTGGTGCATCCTCATCTCCATCTGGTTGGGGCTCCTCCTGTTCGTGCCATGTCCTAAGGTGCTCAGGACCCTCAGCACAGTCTTTCTCAGCTCTCACGTGCCTTATGGCCTGGAATCTCACAGGCCTCTCCACGCACTCCAACCTCTCGCCTATTGATGCGAGTTGCGTTTGGAGGGTGGTGAACATGGCCATCATGGCTTTGGCTGCTTCTCTATTCTCTTCTGCCATTGCGTACTACAATGAAAGAAGACAAGTTATTCTGCTCCTAAATTGATTAGGAGGGTTTTCTTTTATAGGGGAATTCGAAAAAATGCAAAAAGGAAAATCTGAGAAATGGAAAACGTATAAAAGTGCATAACCGAAAAAGGACCTATTCCTAAAATTTCTTTGACTCAAACATGTAAACAATCTAAATCCTACCCTGCAAAACAGAAAGAGGCAAATATTCCAATTGAAAACTTACCTTTCTTACCTCACGGCCAAGAAATGAAAGGTGGCCGTCCTTGTGGCATGCATGCGCCTTGCTCCTAGTCTTCGACTTAGAGTAGGGTTAGGAATCTTTGGGCCCTGACCTCTCTTGCCACTAAAGCCCAAGTCTCTGAATTCCCTTGCATTGTTGAGAAGCCTTTGGACTCTTCTTTGCACTTCTGGCCCACTGTCCTTTGTCGATCATCCTCTAGGAGCTTGTCGACCCACAAGCTGAATTTGTGGAAGAGTGCTCTTGATCTGCGCCTTGTCATTGCTCCTGGTGGCCCCACTTAGAGACTTCCTCTAGATGCATGTCCTGAAGCTGGTAGCTTATCTGGTCCGAGTCTCATTGTGTAGATGTTGAAATACTTGTGTACTCGGCTGGATCGGCTGTACCGGCTGGACTGTACGAGGTGCCGGCCGAAATGTTTTCTGGACCGGCCAAGTTGACCCCGGAGCCGGCGGCATCACCAAGGGGACCGGCGGTGTCATCCACGACGCCACCAGTTGGGCCGGAGGTTTGGGCCTCTCTGCAGGCAATGCTGATCGGTCCGGTCTTGTTGGTCGAGGGTCCGGCGGTAACGCTTGGGCCAGCAGACGTGCCAAATGGCCCGGCTGTCTCGGGCAAGCTCCCTGGTCGGCCAGTCTAGTCTCCTGGCTGGCCTTACGACCTGATGTTCCCATCACACTCCCACGTTAAGCTAGCTGAATTTTCTTTATTGTGACAACATTTGAGACTGAAAGAGTATGACAAAGCTTCCAAGTAGTCAAACGTATCCCAAACTCTGTTATGCCATGCATTATGTTTTATTTAAAAGTATTTATTCAAGGAGCACAAATGATCAATTCAGAATGATCATTTTAATTGACCGATCCCTTGATATGTCCACACTAAATCGTACGTAACTTTTGGTTTAGAGTTCAGAATGACACGAACCCAACGCCCATGTTAAGCTAGCTCAATTTTCAATATTCTAACAAAATTTAAGACCGAAATACCTACGACAAAGCCTACAAGTAATCAAATATATCCCGAACTGCGTGATTCAATGCATTATGCTTCATTTATAAGCCTTTACACAAGGAGCACCAATGATCAGTTTAAAATGATCATTTTAACTAGCTGATCAACTTGAGATGTCCACACTAAATCATCTTGAACTTTAGATTTAGAGCTCAAAATGACATGAGTCCAAGACCCACGTTAAGCTAGCTCAATTTTCCATATTGTGTACAAATATTTGTGGCTTAAAGAGGTACGAAAAAGCCTCAGAGTAATCCAATGTATCCCAAACTTCGTGATGCCATGCATTATGCTTCTTCTATAAGCCTTTACTGAACGTGCACCAATATTCAGTTTATAACGATCATTTTAACAGGCCGATCACTTGATATGTCTGCACTAAACCGTCCGTATTTTATGATTTAGAGTTCGAAAAGAGATGAATCCAATACCCACAATAAGCTACGCCAATTTCCAATATTGTCACAAAATCTAAGACCGAAATAGTTACGAAAAAGCCTCCAAGTAATCCAATCTATCCCAAATGCGTGATGTCATTAATTATGCTTTGTTCATAAGCCTTTACTCAAGGCGCACCAATATTCAGTTTAGAACGATCATTTTAACAGGCCGATCACTTGATATGTCTGCACTAAATCGTCCGTATTTTATGATTTAGATTTCAAAATGAGATGAATACAACACCCACGATAAGATAGGTCAATTTCTAATATTGTCACAAAATTTAAGACCAAAATAGTTACGAAAAAGACTCCAAGTAATCCAATCTATCCCAAACTATGTGATCTAATTTATTATGCTTCGTTTATAAGCTTTTACGCAACGAACACCAATAATCAGTTTTGTATGATCATTTTAACTAGCTGATCAACTTAACATGTCCGCACTAAATTGTCCTTAACTTTTGATTTAGAGCTCAAAATGACATGAGTCCAATGCCCCACGTTAAGCTAGCTCAAGTTTCCATATTGTGACAAAATTTGAGACTGAAAGAGTTACTATAGAGTCTCCATGTAATCTAATGTCTCCCAAAGTGCGAGATTCCATGAATTATGCTTCATTTATAATCGTTTCCTCTAGGAGCACTAGTGACCAATTTAGTTTAGAATAATCATTTTAACTGGACCATCAACCTGACATGTCCGCACTAAATCATCTGTAACTTTTGATTTAGAGTTCAGAATGATACGAATCTAACGCACAGGATAAGCAAGCTCAATTTTCCATATTTTGACAACATTTGAGACTGAAAGAGCTACATAAAAGCCTCCAAATAATTCAATGTATCCCAAACTGCGTGCCATGCATTATGCTTCATTTATAAGCTATTACTCCGAGAGCACCGATGATCAGACTAGAATTATCATTTTAATTGGCCAATCACTTGAGATGTCCGCATTAAATCGTACGTAACTTTTGATTTAGAATTCAGAATGACACGAATCGCACACCCATGTCAAGCTACCTCAATTTTCTATATTGTGACAACACTGGAGACTGAAAGAGCTACGACAAAGCTTCCAAGTAGTCCAATGTATCCCAAACTCCGTGATGCCATACATTATGTTTCATTTATAAGCCTTTACTCAAGGAGCACCAATGATCAGTTTAAAATGATCATTTTAACTAACTGATAACTTGATATGTCCTCATTAAATCTTCCGCAACTTTTTATTTAGAGTTCCGAATTACTCGAACCGAACACCGACGTTAAGCTAGCTGAATTTTTTATTTTGTGACAAGATTTTAGACCGAATAGCTACGACAATGCCTCCAAGTTATCAAATCTATCCCAAACAGCATGATTCCATGCATTATACTTCATTTATAAGCCTTTACTCAAGGAGCCCCAATGATCAGTTTAGAATGATCATTTTAACTAGCTGATCAATTTGTCATGTCCACACTAAATCATCTTGAACTTTAGATTTATAGCTCAAAATGACATGAGTCCAACACCCACGTTAAGCTAACTATATTTTGCATATTGTGTCAAAACATTTGAGACTTAAAGAAGTATGAAAAAGCCTCAGAGTAATCCAATGTATCCTAAACTTCATGATGCAATACATTATGCTTCATTTATAAGCCTTTAATCAAGGAGCACAAATATTCAGTTTAGAATGATCATTTTAACAGGCCGATCACTTGATATGTCTGCACTAAATCATCTGTATTTTATGATTTAGAGTTCGAAATGAAATGAACCCAACACCGACGATAAGCTAGGTAAATTTCCAATATTGTGACAAAATTTAAGAAAGAAATAGTTACGAAAAAGCCTCCGAGTAATCCAATCGATCCCAAACTGCGTTATATAATTCATTATGCTTCGTTTATAAGCCTTTACTCAAGGCGCACGAATATTCAGTTTAGAACGATCATTTTAACAGGCCGATCACTTCATATGTCTGCACTAAATTGTCCGTATTTTATGATTTAGAGTTCGAAATTAGATGAATCCAACACCCACGATAAGCTAGGTAATTTTCCAATATTGTCACAAAATTTAAGACCAAAATAGTTACGAAAAAGCCTCCAAGTAATCCAATCTATCCCAAACTGCTTGATGTCATTCATTATGCTTCGTTTATGAGCATTTACCCAATGAACACCAATGATCAGTTTAGAATGATCATTTTAACTAGATGATCAACTTTACATGTCCGCACTAAATTGTCTTTAACTTTTGATTTAGAGCTCAAAATGACATGAGTCCAACGCCCAGGTTAAGCTAGCTCAATTTTCCATATTGTGACAAAATTTGAGACTAAAAGAGCTAGTACAAAGCCTTCATGAAATCGAATGTCTCCAAAGTGTGTGATGCCATGCATTATGCTTCATTTATAAGCCTTTCCTCAAGGAGAACCAGTGATCAATTTAGTTTAGAATGATCATTTTAACTGGACCATCAACTTGACATATCCGCACAAAATCGTACGTAACTTTTGATTTAGAGTTCAGAATGATACGAATCCAACGCCCATGTTAAGCAAGCTCAATTTTCCATATTTTGACAGCATTTGAGACTGAAAGAGCTACGTAAAAGCCTCCAAATAATTCAATGTATCCCAAACTGTGTGATGCCATGCATTATGATTCATTTATAAGCTTTTACTCTAGGAGCACCGATAATCGGATTTGAATTATAATTTTAATTGGCCGATCACTTGACATGTCCGAATTAAATAGTATGTAACTTTTGATTTAGAATTCAGAATGACACGAATCCCACTCCCACTTTAAGCTAGCTCAAATTTCTTTATTGTGATAACATTTGAGACTGAAAGAGCTACAACAAAGCCTCCAAGTAGACCAATGTATCCCAAACTCCGTTATGCCATGCATTATGTTTCATTTATAAGCCTTTACTCAAGGAGCACCAATGATCAGTTTATAATGATCATTTTAACTGACCGATCACTTGATATGTCTGCATTAAATCGTCAGTAACTTTTGATTTAGAATTCAGAATGACACGAACCACGCGCCCATGTTAAGCTAGCTGAGTTTTCTATATTGTGACAAAATTTAAGACCGAAATTGCAACGAAAAAGCCTCCAACTAATCAAATCTAACGCAAACTGCGTGATTCCATGCATTATACTTCATTTATAAGCCTTTACTCAAGGAGCACCAATGATAAATTTAGAATGATCATTTTAACTAGTTGATCAACTTGACACATCCAAACTAAATCATCTTGAACTTTAGATTTAGAGCTCAAAATGACATGAGTCCAACACCCATGTTAAGATAGCTCAATTTTCCATATTGTGTCAAAACATTTGAGACTTAAAGAGGTACGAAAAAGCCTCAGAGTAATCCAATGTATCCCAAACTTTGTGATGCCATTCATTATGCTTCATTTATAAGTCTTTACTCAAAGAGCACCAATATTCAGTTTAGAATGATCATTTTAACAGGCCAATCAAGCTTTGTGTCTGCATTAAATCGTCCATATTTTATGATTTAGAGTTCAAAATGCAATTAATCCAATACCCACGATAAGCTAGGTCAATTTCCAATATTGTCACAACATTTAAGACCAAAATAGTTATGGAAAAGCCTCCAAGTAATTCAATCTATACCAAACTGTGTGATGCCATTAATTATGCTTCGTTTATAAGCCTTTACTCAAAGCGCACCAATATTCAGTTTAGAACGATCATTTTAACAGGCCGATCACTTGATATGTCTGCACTAAGTTGTCCGTATTTTATGATTTAGAGTTCAAAATGAGATGAATCCAACACCCACGATAAGCTAGGTCAAGTTCTAATATTGTCACAAAATTTAAGACCAAAATAGCAACGAAAAAGACTCCAAGTAATCCAATTTATCACAAACTGTTTGATGTAATTCATTATGCTTTGTTTATAAGCCTTTACCCAATGAACACCAGTGATCAGTTTAGAATGATCATTTTAACTAGCTGGTCAACTTAACATGTCCACACTAAATTGTCCTTAACTTTTTATTTAGAACTCAAAACGAGATGAGTCCAACGCCCCACGTTATGCTAGCTCAATTTTCCAAATTGTGACATATTTTGAGACTGAAAGAGCTACTACAAAGCCTCCATGTAATCTAATGTCTCCCAATGTGCGAGATTCCATGAATTATGCTTCATTGATAATCGTTTCCTCAAGGAGCACCAGTGATCAATTTAGTTTAGAATGATCATTTTAACTGGACCATCAGCCTGACATGTCCGCACTAAATCATCCGTAACTTTTGATTTAGAGTTCAGAATGATACGAATCAAACGCACATGATAAGCAAGCTCAATTTTCCATATTTTGACAACATTTGTGACTGAAAGAGCTACATAAAAGCCTCCAAATAATTCAATGTATCCCAAACTGTGTGATGCCATGCATTATGCTTCATTTATAAGCTTTTACTCCGAGAGCACCGATGATCAGACTAGAATCATCATTTTAATTGGCCGATCACTTGAGATGTCCGCATTAAATCGTACGCAACTTGTGATTTAGAATTCAGAATGACACGAATCCCACGCCCATGTTAAGCTACCTCAATTTTCTATATTGTGACAACATTTAAGACTGAAAGAGCTACGAAAAAGCCTCCAAGTAGTCCAATGTATCCCAAACTCCGTGACGCCATGCATTATGTTTCATTTATAAGCCTTTACTCTAGGAGCACCGATGATCAGTTTAAAATGATCATTTTAACTGATTGATCACTTGATATGTCCACATTAAATCTTCGGTAACTTTTGATTTAGAGTTCCGAATGACTCGAACCTAACACCCACGTTAAGCTAGCTGAAATTTCTATATTGTGACAAGATTTTAGACCAAAATAGCTACGACAATGTCTCCAAGTTATCAAATCTATCCCAAACAGCGTGATTCCATGCATTATACTTCATTTATAAGCCTTTACTCAAGGAACACCAATGACCAGTTTAGAATGATCATTTTAACTACCTGATCAATTTGTCATGTCCACACTAAATCATCTTGAACTTTAGATTTACAGCTCAAAATGACATGAGTCCAACACCCACGTTAAGCTAACTAAATTTTTCATATTGTGTCAAAACATTTGAGACTTAAAGAATTACGAAAAAGCCTCAGAGTATTCCAATGTATCCCAAACTTCATGATGCAACACATTATGCTTCAGTTATTAGCCTTTGATCAAGGAGCACCAATATTCAGTTTAGAATGATCATTTTAACAGGCCGATCACTTGATATGTCTGCACTAAATTGTCCGTATTCTATGATTTAGAGTTCGAAATGAAATGAACCCAACACCCGCGATAAGCTAGGTCAATTTCCAATAGTGTGACAAAATTTAAGAAAGAAATAGTTACGAAAAAGCCTCCAAGTAATCCAATCTATCCCAAAATGCGTTATATCATTCATTATGCTTCGTTTATAAGCCTTTACTCAAGGCGCACCAATATTCAGTTTAGAACGATCATTTTAACAGGCCGTCACTTGATATGTCTGCAGTAAATCGTCCGTATTTTATGATTTAGAGTTTGAAATGAGATGAATTCAATACCCACGATAAGGTAGGTAACTTTCCAATATTGTCACAAAATTTAAGACCGAAATATTTATGAAAAAGCCTCCAAGTAATCCAATCCATCCCAAACTGCGTGATGTCATTCATGATGCTTGGTTTATAAGCCTTTACCCAATGAACACCAATGATCAGTTTAGAATGATCATTTTAACTAGATGATTAACTTGACATGTCCGCACTAAATATGATTTAACTTATGATTTAGAGCTCAAAATGACATGAGTCCAATGCCCACATTAAGCTAGCTCAATTTTCCATATTGTTACAAAATTTGAGGCTGAAAGAGCTACTAAAAAGCCTCCATGTAATCTAATGTCTCCCAAAGTGCATGATGCCATGCATTATGCTTTATTTATATGCTTTTCCTCAAGGAGCACCAGTGATCAATTTAGTTTAGAATGATCATTTTAACTGGACCATCAACTTGACATATACGCACAAAATCGTACGTAACTTTTGATTTAGAGTTCAGAATGATACGAATTCAGCGCCCATGTTAAGCAAGCTCAATTTTCCATATTTTGACAGCATTTGAGACTGAAAGAGCTATGTAAAAGCCTCCAAATAATTCAATGTATCCCAAACTGTGTGATGCCATGCATTATGCTTCATTTATAAGCTTTTACTCTAGAAGCACCGACGATCAGATTAGAATTATAATTAATTGGCCGATCACTTGACATGTCCGCATTAAATCGTATGTAGCTTTTGATTTAGAATTCAGAATGACACGAATCCCACTCCCACTTTAAGCTAGCTCAATTTTCTTTATTGTGACAACATTTGAGACTGAAAGAGCTATGACAAAGCCTCCAAGTAGTCCAATGTATCCCAAACTCCGTGATGCCATGCATTATGTTTCATTTATAAGCCTTTAATCAAGGAGCACCAATGATCCGTTTAGAATGATCATTTTAACTGACCGATCACTTGATATGTCTGCATTAAATCGTCCATAACTTTTGATTTAGACTTCATAATGACACGAACCACGCGCCCATGTTAAGGTAGCTGAATATTCTATATTGTGACAAATTTTAAGACCGAAATAGCAACGACAAAGCCTCCAAGTAATCAAATCTATCCCAAACTGTGTGATTCCATGCATTATACTTCATTTATAAGCCTTTACTCAAGGAGGACCAATGATCAGTTTAGAATGATCATTTTAACTAGTTGATCAACTTGACACATCCACACTAAATCATCTTGAACTTTAGATTTAGAGCTCAAAATGACATGAGTCCAACACCCACATTAAGATAGCTCAATTTTCCATATTGTGTCAGAACATTTGAGACTTAAAAAGGTTCGAAAAAGCCTCAGAGTAATCCAATGTATCCCAAACTTTGTGATGACATGCATTATGCTTCATTTATAAGTCTTTACTCAAAGAGCACCAATATTCAGTTTAGAATGATCATTTTAACAGGCCGATCAAGCTATGTGTCTGCACTAAATCATACATATTTTATGATTTAGAGTTCGAAATGAAATGAATCCAACACCCACGATAAGCTATGTCAATTTCCAAAATTGTGACAAAATTTAAGAAAAAAATAGTAACGAAAAAGCCTCCAAGTAATCCAATCTATTCCAAACTGGGTGATGCCATTCATTATGCTTCGTTTATAGGCCTTTACTCAAGGAGCACCAATATTCAGTTTAGAACGATCATTTTAACAGGCCGATCACTTGATAAGTCTGCTCTAAATCGTCCTTATTTTATGATTTAGAGTTCGAAATGAGATGAATCCAACACCCACGATAAGATAGGTCAATTTCCAATAATTTCAAAAAATTAAATACCAAAATAGTTACGAAAAAGCCTACAAGTAATCCAATCTATCCCAAATTTCGTGATATCATTCATTATGCTTCGTTTATAAGCCTTTATCCAGTGAACACTATTGATCAGTTAAGAATGATCATTTTAACTAGCTGATCAACTTCTCGTATCCGCATTAAATCGTCTTTAACTTTTGATTTAGAGCTAAAAATGACATGAGTCCAAAGCTCATGTTAAGCTAGTTCAACTTTCCATATTGTGACAAAATTTGAGACAGACAGAGCTACTACAAAGCCTCCATGTAATCTAATGTCTCCCAAAGTGTGTGATGCCATGCATTATGCTTCATTTATAATCCTTTCCTCAAGGAGAACCAGTGATCAATTTAGTTTAGAATGATCATTTTAACTGGACCATCAACTTGACATGTCCGCACTAAATAGTTCGTAACTTTTGACTTAGACTTGAGAATGATACGAATCCAAAGCTCATGTTAAGCAAGCTCAATTTTCCATATTTTGACAACATTTGAGACTGAAAGAGCTACATAAAAGCCTCCAAATAATTCAATGTATCCCAAACTGCGTGATGCCATGCATTATGCTTCATTTATAAGCTATTACTCCAGGAGCACCGATGAACAGATTCGAATTATAATTTTAATTGGCCGATCACTCGACATGTCCGCATTAAATCGTACATAACTTTTGATTCAGAATTCAGATTGACACGAATCCCATTCCCACGTTAAGTTAGCTCAATTTTCTTTAATGTGACAACATTTGAGACTGAAAGAGCTACGACAAAGCCTCCAAGTAGTCCAATGTATCCCAAACTCCGTGATGCCATGCATTATGTTTCATTTATAAGTTTCTTTTCTCAAGGAGCACCAATAATCAGTTTAGAATTATCATTTTGACTGACCGATCACTTGATATGTCCCCATTAAATCGTTCGTAACTTTTGATTTAGAATTTAGAATGACACCAACCCAATGCCGAAGTTAGGGTAGCTGAATTTTCTATGTTGTGACAAAATTTAAGACGGAAATAGCTACGACAAATCTTCCAAGTAATCAAATCTACCCCAAACTGCGTGATTCAATGCATTATGCTTCATTTATAAGCCTTTACTCAAGGAGCACCAATGATCAGCTTAGAATGATCATTTTAACTAGCTGATCAACTTTACATTTCCACACTAAATCATCATGAACTTCAATTTAGAGCTCAAAATGACATGAGTCCAACACCCACGTTAAGCTAGCTCAATTTTCCATATTGTGTCAAAACATTTGAGACTTAAAGAGGTACGAAAAATCCTCAGAGTAATCCAATGTATCCCAAACTTCATTGTGCCATGCATTATGCTTCATTTATAACCCTTTACTCAAGGAGCACCAACATTCAGTTTAGAATGATCATTTTAAGAGGCCGATCACTTGATATGTCTGCACTAAATCATCCATATTTTATGATTAAGAGTTCGAAATGAAATGAATCCAACACCCATGATAAGCTAGATCAATTTCCAATACTGTGACAAAATTTAAGAATGAAATAGTTACGAAAAAGCCTCTGAGTAATCTAATCTATCCCAAACTGCATGATGTCATTGATTATGCTTCGTTTATAAGCCTTTACCCAATGAGCACCAATGATCATTTTAGCATGATCATTTTAACTAGCTGATCAACTTGACATGTCAGCACTAAATGGTCTTTAACTTTTGATTTAGAGCTCAAAATGACATGAGTCCGACACCCATGTTAAGCTATCTAAATTTTCCAACTTGTGACAAAATTTGAGACTGAAAGAACTACTACGAAGCCTCTAAGTAATCTAATGTCTCTCAAAGTGCGTGATGCCATGCATTATGATTCATTTATAAGCCTTTCCTGGAGGAGCACAAGTGATCAATTTAGTTTAGAATTATCATTTTAACTGGACCATCAACTTGACATGTACGCATTAAATCGTCCGTAACTTTTGATTTTGAGTTCAAAATGATACTAATCCAACATCCATGTTAAGCAAGCACAATTTTCCATAGTGTGACAACATTTGAGACTGAAAGAGCTACAAAAAGCCTCCAAATAATTCAATGTATCCCAAACTGCGTGATGCCATGCATTATGCTTCATTTATAAGCTTTTACTCTAGAAGCAACGATGATCAGTTTAGAATGATCATTTTAATTGGCCGATCATTTGACATGGCCGCATTAAATCATCGGTAACTTTTGATTTATAATTTAGAATGACAAGAACCATGTTAAGCTAGCTTAATTTTCTATATTGTGACAACATTTGAGACTGAAAGAGCTACGACAAAGCCTCCAAGTAGTCCAATGTATCCCAAACTCTGTGATGCCATGCATTATGTTTCATTTATAAGCCTTTACTCAAAGAGCACCAATGATCAGTTTAGAATGATCATTTTAACTGACTGATCACTTGATATGTCCATACTAAATCGTCTATAACTTTTGATTTAGAGTTTAGAATGACACGAACCCAACGCGCACGTTAAGCTAGCTGAATTTTCTATATCGTGACAAAATGTAGGACCGAAATAGCTACTTCAAAGCCTCCAAATAATCAAATCTATCCCCAACGATAAGCGATTCATACGATGTATCATTGAATCAAAATTTCAATCTAAAAACTGTGTTACTATGGACAATAAGAGATTTTCCTGATTATGGAATGTTGTCAGGATGGACAACACATGGTAGACTGGCTTCTCCAATTTGTATGGATGATACAAAGGCATTTCAATTACCAAAAGGTAGGAAGACATGTTGGTTGGATTGTCGCAGAAGGTTTCTTCCTAACGGTCACCCATTACGGAAAAATAATACAAATTTTTTAAAGGGGAAGCACGCATTGAAACTATCCTCCACAATCATTGACAGGCAAACAAGTTTTATATGAGCGAATAACTGTCAATCCTCTAAGAACATCTGACTGCGGAGGAAATGGTCATGAAAGTAAAGAAGAAGGTTACGGCAGCTAGCATAGTTGGCACAAAGAAAGCATATTTTGGGAGTTGCCATACTGGACGGATCTTAACCTTCGACATAATCTTGATCTGATGCATATAGAGAAGAATTTCTTCGATAACATCATTAATCTGTTACGAATGTGAAAGAGAAATAAAAATATACAGTTAAGTCAAGGTTGGATATTTTGAATTTTTACTCTAAAAAAGAGTTGCACATGGATGTCGGGGGTAATGTTCCATTTTGATTGACACAAAAAGCGAAACAACACTTATTGGAATGTATCAAAAATAATGTCAAATTTCCGGACGGCTACGGGGCAGATATAGGAAATTGTGTGGATATGGAATGACTAAAGTTCTCGGGCATGAAAAGCCATGACTGCCATGTTTTCATGGAAAGGCTTCTCCCTTTTATATTTGTAGAACTTTTACCATGAAACGTTCATGTAGCATTATCAGGTATATATACTATGAAATATATTTTATATTATAAGTACGTATTAATAATAATTGCATGTACTAATTAATTCTAGATGGTAATATATTTAGGGATTGGAGGATTTTTCCATGATCTATGCTCCATATCATTACAACAAAGCCGTGTCCGAATTCTAAAGGAAACATAGTCATAATTTTGTGCAATTTTGAAAAGATCTTTCCACCTTCATTTTTCGACGTCATGGAGCACCTTCCTGTACATCTACCATACGAAGCTGAACTGGGTGGACCTGTGCAATATAGGTGGATGTATGCATTTGAAAGGTTTTAAAAAAAAATTGAAAAGCAAGGCGAAGAACAAATGATATGCTGCAGGGTCGATTGTTGAATCATATGTGAATGATGAGATATTTTACTTCTCGGAACATTACGTTTTTGCCCACATACGCACGAAAAAGAGGTACCATAAATTCTTATATTTATTAACTAATTATTTTATTATGAATGGTAAATTTTTGTGCTGAATATATCGTGTAATAATATATATATATAGGTCTATAAGATTCGATGAAGGTGACGTCCCAGTATATCCGGATCCCGGAGTGCTGGATATATTTACGCACATGAGTCGTCCAAGTGATAAATGTAAAGAAATATGGCTCTCCGAAAACGAATACATATATGCACATGCATATGTTTTGCGGAATTGTGAATATTTTCAGCCACTAGAGAGGTAAATACTATGAAAACAATTGCATTTATTACATTTCAATTTCATTGTATCAAGCAATATATATTACCTATTCAAGCAATATATATGACACGAATCCAACGCCACATTAAGCTTCCTTCTGGAGGGCCCTCTGGAGGAAGCTAGGCACGAACCGATGGCCAAACTGAAGTAGTCAACTGGACATTGTCGACTCTTCTCAGGACCACACTAGGGAAGAACCTCAAGACATGGGTGGAGTGCCTGCCATTCATAGAGTTTGCTTACAACCGAGCAGTGCATTCAGCCACAAAGAAGACCCCTTTTGAAGTGGTCTACGGTTTCAACCCTCAAACGCCCTTGGAGGAAACACCACTGCCACCAGCAGAAATGACCAACCTCAATGGAGCATCTAAGGCAGAATTCATCAAGAAGATACACCAGAAGGTAGCATAGAACCTGGAGAAGAGGACCGGGCAGTACATGACTCACGCCAACAAGGGGAGAAGAGAGATGATTTTTCAACCAGGCGATAGGGTGTGGCTACACCTACGGCAAGAGAGGTTCCACAACCTAAGGAGTTCCAAGCTGGCCGCAAGAGGAGATGGGCCATTCAGTGTGCTGGAGAGGATCAACAACAATGCCTACCGGATATAGCTTTCAGGTGAGTTTAATATGTCTAACACATTCAATATAACTAATTTAGCTCCTTTCCTTGCAGATGAGCCAGTTTTGAGGTCAGAACCTACTGAAGGGGGAGGTGATGATGACGGCATCAGATCGTCTGGCTGGCCAAAAGACCAGAATGGCAGACCAGAATGCTTGCCCGAGACAGCCGAGCCATTTGGCGCGTCTGCCGGCCCAAGCGGTACTGCTGGCCCTATGATCAGCCGGGCCGGGCCGGCCAATTTTTCCGGCGAAGAGGCCAAAACCTCTGGCCCAAATGGCGGTGATGTGAACAACACCGCTGGCCCAAATGGTGATGCTGCCGGCTCAGAAATCAATCTGGCCAGCTCCGATGACAACTCGGCCAGCTCCTCGCACAGTCCAGCCGATTCAGTCGATTGCACCACCATTTCCACATCTACACAAGGAGACTCGGATAAGCTAAGCTACCAGGTTCAAGGCATGAACCTGGATGAAGTCTCTACACCACTGGTGCCACCAGGAGCCATGACAAGGAGGAGAACAAGGGCACTCTTCTACAAATTCATCTTGTGGGTAGAAAAACTCCTAAAAGATCATCGACAAGAAGCATTGGGCCAAGAGTACAAGGAAGAGTCCAGAGACTTGGGCTTTTGTGGCAAAAGTGGTCAGGACCCAACAATTCATAACCGTACTCCAAGTTGAAGACTAGGAGCTAGGCGCGTGCATGCCACAAGGTCGGCCACCTTCCATTTTTTGGCCAAAAGGTAAGAATGGTAATTTTCAGCTATATACTTGCCTTTTCTGTTTTGCAGGGTAGGAATTAGAAGTTTTAAATTTTTTAGTCAAGAACAATATAGGTAGTTGTCCTTTTTCGATTATTTCCTTTTTGTAATTTTCCTTGTGCACTTTTGTAACTTTTCCATTTTTCTAATTTGGGTCGACCCTAGAAGGTCAAGCTACCGAGCATATTAATAAGGCTCCTTCAGATTGTATTTTGACAACTTTTTGATATTAATAAAGATAGATCTTTCTTCCTAAGAGTTTTCCCCTAAAGCTCTTGCGCTTAGAACCCTAGTCGAGACCAGCCCTGCTAGCTTCTAAGTTGTGATTTATCACGAGATTCATCACCCCTTGTGTGGTTCACTTCACCTCTCCATCCAATACCCACCAGAAAACCCCCATCCAGAAGCCTAAGGCCGAGTTTCTCGCCTAATCTCCTCCAACCAGTCCACGGGTGTTATGGCCTTGATTCAAGGCTTGTATCACCGATAGACCTGACATGTTTGCACTTAATCGTCTTTAACTATTGATATACTGTTCACAATGACACGAATCCATCACCCGCGTTAATCTAGATCAATTTTCTATTTTGTGACAATATTTATGACCAAAATATCTACGACAAAGCCTCCAAGTAATCCAATCTCTCCCAAACTTCGTGATGCCATGCATTATGCTTCATTTGTAAACCTTTGCTCAATGAGCAACAATGATAAGTTTAAATTATCTATTTAACTAGCCGATCAGTTTGATATGTCCGCACTAAATCGTGTTTAACTTTTGATTCAGAGTTTAGAATGACACGAATTCAACGCCCACGTTAAGCTAGCACAATTTTCAATATTGTGACAAAATTTAAGACTGAAATATCTATGACAAAGCCTCCAAGTAATCCAATCTATCTCAAACAGAGAGATACAATGCATTATGCTTCATTTATAAAACTTTGCTCAATGCGCACAAATGATTAGTTTAGAATGATCAATTTAACTGGCCAATCAGCTTGACATATCCGCATTAAATCGTCTTTAGCTTTTGATTCTGAGTTCATAATGACACGAATCTAACGGCCACGTTAAGCCAGCTCAGGTTTCTATATTGTGACAAAATTTAAAACTGAAATAGCTACGACAAAGTTTCCAAGTAATCCAATCTATCCCAAACTGCGTGATGCCATTCATTATGATTCATTTGTAAACCTTTGCTCAATGAGCACCAGTGATTGGTGTAGAATTATCAATTTAACTGGCCGATACACTTGACATGTTCGCACTAAATTGTCTTTAGCTTTTGATTTAGTGTTCAGAATGACACGACTCCAACGCCCACGTTAAGCTAGCTCAATTTTCTATATTGTGACAAGATTTAACACCGTATTAGCTATGAAAAGCTTCCAAGTAATCCAATATATACCAATCTACGTGATGTCATGCATTATGCTTCATCTGTAAATCTTTGTTCAGTGAGGACCTGTGATCAGTTTGGATGATCAATTTAACTGGCCGAGCAGTTTGACATGTCCGCACTAAATTATTTTTAACTTTTGATTCAATGTTAAGATTGACACGAATCCAACGCCCACGTTAAGGTTGCTCAATTTTCTATATTACGACAAAATTTAAGACTGAAATAGCTACGACAAAACATCTAAGTAATCGAATCTATCCCAAACTATGTGATGCCATGCATTATGTGTCATTTGAAAATTTTGCTCAATGAGCACCAATGACCAGTGTAGATCAATTTAACTGGCCGATAGACTTGACATGTTTGCACCAAATTGTTTTTAACTTTTGATTTAGCGTTCAGAACGACACAAATCCAACACCCACGTTAAGCTAGCTCAATGTTCTATATTGTGACATAATTTAAGACCATAATAGCTACGACAAAGCCTCCAAGTAATTCAATCTATCCCAAACTGCATGATGCCATGCATTATGCTTTATTTGTTAACCTTTCTTAGTTAGCAACAGTGATCAGTTTAGAAAGATCTATTTAACTACCCGATCAGTTTGACATGTCCGCACTAAATCATCTTGAACTTTTGATTCAGAGTTCAGAATGACTTGAATTCAACGTCCACGTTAAGCTAGCTCAATTTTCGATGTTGTGACAAAATTTGAGACAGAAATAGCAACGACAAAGCCTCTAAGTAATCCAATCTATCCTAAACTACGTCATGCCATGCGTTATATTTCATTTTTAAACCTTTGCTCAATGAGCACCAATGATCAGTTCAGAATGATTAATTTCACTGGTCGATCAACATGACATGTTCGCACCAAATTGTCTTTAACCTTTTATTTAATGTTCCGGATGACACGAATCCAACGACCACGTTAAGCTAGCACAATTTTCTATATTTTGACAAAATTGTAGACAAAAGTAGCTACGACAAAGCCTCCAAGTAATCCAATCTATCCAAAACTGCGTCATGCCATGCATTATGCTTTATTTGTAAACCTTTCCTCAATTAGCAAAAGTGGTCAGCTTAGAATGATCTATTTAACTGGCCAATCAGTTTGACATATCCGCACTAAATCGTGTTTAACTTTTGATTTAGAGTTCAGAATGACACGAATCCAACATCCATGTTAAACTAGCTCAATTTTCTATACTATGACAAAATTTAAGACCAAAATAGGTAGGAAAATGCCTCCAAGTAATCCAATCTATCCCAAACTGTGTGATGCCATGCATTATGCTTCATTTGTAAACCTTTGCGCAATGAGCACCAATGATCAGTTTTGAATGAGAAATTTTACTGGCCGAGCAGTTTGACATGTCCTCACTAAATTGTTTTTAACTGTTGATTCAAAGGGCATAATGACACGAATCCAACGCCCACGTTAAGCTAGCTTAATTTTCTATATTGCAACAAAATTTAAGACCGAAAGAGCTACGACAAAGCCTCTAAGTAATCCAATCTATCCCAACCTACATGATGCCATGCATTATGTTTCATTTGTAAGTTTTTGCTCAATGAGGAACAATGATCAGTGTAGATTGAACAACTTAACTGGCCGATAGACTTGAAATGTTCACACTAAATCGTCTTCAACTTTTGATTTAGTGTTCAGAATGACATGAATCCATCTCTCACGTTAAGCTAGCTCAATTTTCTATATTGTGACAAAATTTAAGACTGAAATAGCTACGACAAAGCCTGTAATCCAATCTATCCCAAATTGTGGCATTATGTTTCATTTGTAAACCTTTGCTCAATGAGCACTAGTGATCGGTGTATAATGAACAATTAAACTGGCCGATAGACTTGACATGTTCGAACTAAATTGTCTTTAACATTTGATTTAGTGTTCGGAATGACACGACTCCGACGCCCACGTTAAACTAGCTCAATTTCTATATTGTGACAAGATTTAAGACCGAATTAGCTACAAAATAGCATCCAAGTAAGACAATCTATACAAAACTGCATGATGTCATGCATTATGGTTCATCTGTAAACTTTTGTTCAATGAGCTCCAGTGATCATTTTGGATGATCAATTCAATTGGCCGAGTAGTTTGACATGTCCGCACTAAATCGTCTATAATTTTAGAGTCAGAGTTTAGAATGACATGAATTCAATACCCACGTTAAGCTAGCACATTTTCTATATTGTGATAAAATTTAAGACCAAAATAGCCATGAAAAATCCTCCAAGTAATCCAATCTATCTCAAACACCGTGATGCCATGCATTATGCTTCATTTGTAAACCTTTGCTCAATGAGCACCAATGATCAACTAAACTGTCCGATCAACTTGACATATCCGTACTAAATCATCTTTAACTTTTGATTCAGAGTTCAGAATGACACGAATCCAACGCCCATATTAAGCTAGCTCAATTTTCTTTATTGTGAAAAATTTAAGAATGAAATAGCTACGAAAAAGTCTCCAAATAGTCCAATCTATCCAAAACTACGTGATGCCATGCATTATGCTTCATTTGTAAACCTTTTCTCAATGAGCACCATTGTTCAGTTTGGAATGATCAATTTAACTGGCCGAGCAGTTTGACATGTCCGCACTAAATTGCTTTTAGCTTTTAATTCAATGTTTAGAATCACACGAATCCAACGCCCACGTTAATCTAGCTCAATTTTCTATATTGCGACAAAATTTAAGACCAAAATAGCTACGGCAAAGCCCATAAGTAATACAATCTATCCCAGACTACGTGATGCCATGAATTATGTTTCATTTGTAAACTTTTGCTCAATGAGCACCAGTGATCAGTGTAGGATTATCAATTTAACTGGCCAATAGACTTGACATCGCACTAAATCGTCTATATCTTTTGATTTAGTGTTCAGCATGACACGAATACAACGCCCACGTTAAGCTAGCTCACGTTTCTATATTGTGACAAAATTTAAAACCGAAACAGCTACGACAAAGCCTCCAAGCAATCCAATCAATCCCAAACTGCGTGATGCCATACATTATGTTTCATTTGTAAACCTTTTCTCAATGAAAACTAGTGATTGGTGTAGAATAATCAATTTAACTGGCCAATAGACTTGACATGTTCCCACTAAATCCTCTTTATTCGGAGTTGAGAATGACACGAATCCAACGACCACATTAATCTAGCTCCATTTTCTCTATTGTGACAAAAGTTAACACCGATATAGCTACGACAAACCCTCCGAGTAATCAAATCTATCTTAACCTGCGTGGTGTCATGCATTATGCTTCATTTGTAAACCTTTGCTCAGTCAGTAACTGTGATCGGTTTGGAATGATCAATTTAACTGCCCAACCAGTTTGACATGTCCGCACTAAATCGTCTTTAATTTTTTATTCAAAGTTTAGAATGACACGAATTCAACTCCACATTAAAGTAGCAAAATTTTCTATATTTTGACAAAATTTAAGACCGAAATAGCTATGACAAAGCCTCCAAATTATACAATCTATCCCAAACTGCATGATGCCATGCATTATGGTTCATTTGTAAACCTTTTCTCAATGAGCACCAATGATCACTTTAAAATAATCAATTAAACTGGCCGATCAACTTGATATATCCGCCCTAAATCATCTTTAACTTTTGATTCAGAATGACATGAATCCAACGCCCACGTTAAGCTAACTCAATTTTCTATATTGTGCAAAATTTAAGACAAAAAAGCTACAACAAAGCCTCCAAGTAATCCAATCTATCGCAAACGGCGTCATGCCATGCATTATGCTCCTTTTGTTAACCTTCTCTCAATGACCACCAGTGAGCAGTTTGGAATGATCAGTTTATCTGGCCGAGCAATTTGACATGGTCGCATTAAATTGTTTTTAACTTTTGATTCAAAGTTCAGAATGACACGAATCCAACGCCTACGTTCATCTAGCTCAATTTTCTATATTGAAAAATAATTTAAGACTGAAGTAGATATGACCAAGCCTCTAAGTAATCCAATCAATCCCAAAATAAGTGATGTCATGCATTATGTTTCATTTGTCAACCTTTGCTCAATGAGCACCAATGATCAGTGTAGAAGGATCAATTTAACTGGCCGATCAACTTGTCTTGTTCGCACAAAATCATCTTTAATTTTTGATTAGTGTTCAAAATGACACGAATCTGACGCCCATGTTAAACTATCTTAATTTTATATACTTTGACAAAATTTAAAACCAAAATAGTTACGACAAAGCCACCAAGAAATCCAATCTATCCCAAACTGCATGATATCATGCATTATGCTTCATTTGTAAACCTTTGCTAATTGAGCACAAATATCAGTGTAGAATGATCAATTTAACTGCCGATCAACGTGACATGTTCGCACTAAATCGTCTTTAACTTTTTATTTAATGCTCACAATGACACGAATCCAATGCCCACGTTAAGCTAGCTCAATTTTCTATATTATGAAAAAATTTATAACCAAAATAGCTATCACAAAACCTCCAAGTAAATTAATCTATCCCAATAGTGTCATGACATGCAATATGCTTCATTTGTAAACTTTTGCTCAATGAGCACCACTGATCAGTTAGGAATGATCAGTTTAACTGGCCAAGAAGTTTGATATGTCCTCACTAAATCGTTTTTAACTTTTGATTCAGAGTTCAAATGACACGAATCCAACGCCCACATTATGCTACCACAATTTTCTATATTGTGACTAAATATAAGACCGAAATAGCTATGACAAACTCTCTAAATAATCCAATCTATCCCAAACTAAGTGATGCCACACATTATGTTTCATTCGTAAACCTTTGCCCATTGAGCACCAATGATAATTGTATAGTGATCAATTTAACTGGCCGATCAAATTGACATGTTCACACTAAATTGTTTTTTACTTTTTATTTAATGCTCAGAATGACACGAATCCAATGCCCACGTAAAGCTAGCTCAATTTTCTATATTGAGACAAAATTTAAAACCGAAATAGCTTTGACAAAGCCTCCAAGTAATCCAAACTAACCCAAACTACGTGAAGCCATGCATTATGTTTCATTTGTCAACCTTTGCTCAATGACAACCACTGACCAGTTTGAATGATCAATTTAACTGACCGATCAACTTGACATGTCCCCACTAAATCGTCTTTAACTTTTAATTCAGATGTTAGAATAACACGAATTAAACACCTACGTTAAATTCTCTATTGTGATAAAATTAACACTGAAATAGCTACAACAAAGCCTCCAGGTAATCAAATCTACCGCAAACTGCTCGATACCATGCATTATGCTTCATTAATAAGCCTTTACTCAATGAGCACCAATGATTAGTTTATAATGATCATATTAACTAGTCGGTGAACTTGACATGTCCGCACGAAATCGCCCGTAACTATTGATTCATAGCTAAGAATGACACGAATCCAATGCCCACATTAAACTCGTGCAATTTTCTATAGTGTTACAAAATATAAGACTGAAATAGCTATGACAAAGCCTCCAAGTAATCGAACCTATCGCAAACAGCGTGATGCCATGCATTATGCTTGATCAATAAGCCTTTACTCAGTGAGCACCAATGATCAATTTAGAATTATCATTTTAACTAGCCAATCAGCTTGACATATCCGCATTAAATCGTCTATAACTTTTGATTTAGAGCTCAGAATGACACGAATCAAATGCAGACGCTAAAGTACCTCAATTTTCTATATTGTGTGAAAATTTAAGACTGAAATAGCTACAACAAATCCTCCAAATAGTTGTATTTAAGACTGTGTGATGCCACGGATTATGCTTCATTAATAAGCCTTTACTCAATGAGCACCAATGATCAGTTTAGAATGATTATTTTAATTGGTAGATCAACTTGACATGTCCACACAAAATCATCTATAGCTTTTGATACACAGCTTAGAATGACATGAATCTAACGCTCACGTTAAGCTAGCTCAATTTTCTATATTGTGAAAAAATTTAAGACAAAATTAGCTCTTACAAAGCCCCCAAGTAATCCATTCTATCACAATCTGCCTGCTGCCAAGCATTATGTTTCATTAATAAGCCTTTACTCAATGGGCACCAATGATCAATTTAGAATGACCATTTCAACTAGGCAGTCAACTTGACATGTCTGCACAAAAAATTCCGTAACTTTTAATTCAGAGTTCATAATGACACAAATCGAATGCCAAAGTTAAGCTTGCTCATTTTTCTATAGTGTGAAAAAAATTTAAACTGAAATAGCTACGAGAAAGCTTTCAAGTAATCGAATCTATCAAAAACAGCGTGATGCCATGCATTATGCTGGATTAATAAGCCTTTACTCAATGAGCACAAATGATCAGTTGAGAATGATCATTTTAACTCGCCAATTAACTTTTCATGCCTGCACAAAATTGTCCGTAACTTCTGATTCAAAGTCAGAATGACACGAATCCAACACCCACGTTAAGCTAGCTAAATTTTCTATATTGTGACAAAATTTAAGATTGAATTAGCTACGACAAAGCTTCGAAGTAATTGAATCAATTGCAAACAGTGTGATGCCATGCATTAGGCTTGATTATTAAGCCTTTACTGAATGAGCACCAATGATTAGTTTAGAATGATCATTTTAACTGGCCAATCAACTTGACATATCTGCACTAAATTGTTTATAACTTTTGTATTCAAAATTCTGAATGACACGAATCCAAAGCCCACATTAAGGTAGCTCAGTTTTCTATATTGTGAAAACATTTAACACTGAAATAGCTACCACAAAGCTTCCATGTAATCGAATATATCGCAAACAGCGTGATGCCATGCATTATGCTTGATTAATAAGCATTTACTCAATGAGCACCAATGATCAGTTTAGAATGATCATTTTAACTGGCCGATCAGCTTGACATGTACGCAATAAATAGTATATAACTTTTGATTCAGAGTTCAGAATGACATGAATCCAACGCCCACATTAAGGTATCTCAATTTTCTATATTGTGAAAAAATTTAAAAACGAAATAGCTATGGCAAAGCCTCCAAGTAATCCAATCTCTCGCAAACTGCTTGATGGCATTCATTATGTTTCATTAATAAGCCTTTACTAAACGAGCAGAATTGATCAGTTGAGAATTATCATTTGAACTCGCCGGTTAATTTGACAAGTCCGCACTAAATCGTCCGTAACTTCTAATGACCGGAATTTTATTTGAGAATTATCATTTGAGCTTATAATGACTGGAATCGAACGCCAACGTTAAGGTAGCCCAATTTTCTATAGTGTGACAAAACTTAATACTAAAATAGCTACAACAAACCCTCCAAGTAATCGAATCTATCTTAAACTGCTTGATGCCATGCATTTTGCTTCGTTAATAGGCCTTTCCTCAATGAGGACCAATGATCAGTTTAGAATGATCATTTTAACTATCCGATTAACTTGACATGTCCGCACTAAATCGTCTATAACTTTTTATTCAAAGCTCAGAATGGTACAAATCTAACGCCAACGTTAATCTAGCTCAATTTTCTATATTGTGACAAAATTATAGACTAAAATAGCTGCAACAAATCCTCCATGTAATCTAATCTATCCCAAACTACGTTATGCCATGCATTATGCTTTATTTATGCACCTTTACTCAATGAGCAACAATGATCAGTTTAGAATTATGGTTTTAACAAGCTGATCATTTTGACATGTCCTCACTAAATTGTCTTTAACTTTTAATTTATAGCTCAACATGAGATGAATCCAACGCCCACGTTAAGCTAGCCCAATTTTCCATATTGTGACAACATTTGAGACTCAAAGAGCTATGACAAAGCGTCGAAATAATCAAATATATCCGAAACTACGTGATGCCAAACATTATGCTTCATTTGTAACCCTTTTCTCAATGAGCACGAATGATGAGTTTAGAATGTTCATTTTAACTGGCTAATCAACTTGAAATGTCCATACTAAATCTTACGTAACTTGTGATTGATATTTCAGAATGACACGAATCCAACGCCCAAGTAAAGCTAGCTCAATTTTCTACATTGTGACAAAATTGAAGACCAAAACAGCTACGACACATCCTCCAAGTAATCCAATCTATTACAAACTGCGTGATGCCATGCATTATACTTCATTTATACGACTTTACTAAATGATCACCAATGATCAGTTTATAATGATCATTTTGACAGGCCAATCTACTTGAGATTTCCGCACTAAATCGTCCATAAATTTTGATTTAGAGTTCAGAATGACATGAATCCACTGTCCACGTTAAGGTAGCTCAATTTTCTATATTGTGACAAAATTTAAGACCGAATGAGTTACGACAAAGCCTCCAAGTAATATAATCTATCCCAAACTGCGTGATGCCATGCATTATGCTTCATTTATACGCTTTTACTCAATGAGCAGCAACGATCAGTAATTATTTTAACTAGCTGATCAACTTGATATTTCTGCACTAAATCGTCTTTAACTTTTGAGAGCTCAAAATGAGATGAATCCAACGCCGACGTTAAGCTAGAGTTGTGACAACATTTGAGACTGAAAGAGCTACGACAATGCTTCAAAGTAATAAAATATATCTCAAACTACGTGATGCCATGCGTTATCCTATATTTGTAAACCTTTGCTCAGTGAGCACCAATGATCAGTTTAGAATGTTCATTTTAACTGGCTGATCAACTTGACATGTCTACACTAAATCGTTGTAACTTTTGATTTAGAGCCATGAATGAGACGAATCCAACCGTCACGTTAAACTAGCTAAATTTTCTAATTGTGAAAAAATTCAAGACCAAAATAGATATGACACATCCTCCAAGTAATCCAATCTATCCCAAACTACGGGATGTCATGCATTATGCTTCATTTATACGCCTTTAATCAATGAACACCAATGATCAGTTTAGAATGATCATTTTAACTTGTCCGCACTAAATCATCCATAAATTTTGATTTAGAGTTCAGAATGACACGAATCAAATGCCCACGTTAAGGTAGCTCAATTTTTTATATTGATACAAAATTTAACAGCTAATATATAGCTAATTGCTGACATGGGATCACTTTTGCATTCTTTCGTTTCCATCCCAATCTTTGTATTATAGACAGTAGGCTTTGATTTTGATATATCAGAACTACCCTAAAAATATCACAAAACGTTTAATTCCAAAATATCGTTATAACGTTTTTTTAATACCACTACAAGTCTTTCTTTTAAAAATACATTAAACACTAAAAATGATTTTAGATATCTCTAATTTAAATATTTTGATTTTTTATGATTTAGGGTTTATAGTTTGAGCATTTAAATTTTAACTTTATTCTTGTGGTATTTTTGAAAATTTAACTTTTAATGGTCAGGATTTTCTTTTTGATATATATATTATAATATGTCAATTAGTGAAACAATGTTTATGTTCTGATAACGTTAAACTAATTAAATTTTCTATATTGTAACTAAATTTAAAACAGAAATAGCTATGAAAAGGCCTCCAAGTAATCAAGTCTATCCAAAATTCCGTGATGCGAGGCATTATGCCTCATTTATACGCCTTTACTCACTGAACACCAATGATCATTTTAGAATGTCCATTTTAACTATTTGATCAAGTTTACATGTCCGCACTTACCATCAGTAACATTTTATTGACATTTCTGAATGTCACGAATCCAATGCCAAAGTAAAGCTAGTTCAATTTTCTATATTGTGATAAAGTTTAAGAACGAAAGAATTGCGACAAAGCCTCCACCTAATCCAATCTATCCCAAGATGCGTGATGCCATGCATTATGCTTCATTTATACACCTTTACTCAATGAACACAAATGATCAAGTTACAATGATCATTTTGAATAGCAGATCAAGTCGACATGTCCGCACTAAATCGTCTTTAACTTTTAATTTAGAGTTCAAAATGAAATGAGTCCAACGCCTATGTTATGTTAGCTCAAAATTCCATATTGTTTCAATGTTTGAGACTGAAAGAGCTACGACAAAGCGTCCAATTAATCCAATCTATCTCAAACCGTGCGATGCCATGCATTATGCTCTCTTTATAAGCCTTTACTCAAGTAGCACCATTGATCAATTTAGAATGATTATTTTAACGGGCCGATCAATTTGACATGTCCACACTAAATCGTCCGTAACTCTTGATTTAGAATTCAGAATAACACGAATCCAATGCCCACATTAAGCTAACTCAATTTTTTTATATTGTGAAAACTTTTAAGAACGAAATAGCTTTGAAAAAGCCTCAAAGTAATCAAATCTATACCAAACTGCGTGATGCCATGTATTATGCTTCATTTATATGCCTTTGCTCAATGAGCACTAGTGATCAGTTTAGAATGATCATTTTAACTAGCTGATTAACTTGACATTTCTGCCCTAAATCATCTTTAACTTTTGATATAGAGTTTAGAATGACACGAATCCAGCGCCCACGTTAATCTAGCTCAATTTTCCATATTGTGAATGAAACAGGTACAACAAAGCCTCCAAGTAATCCAATCTATCCCAAACCGCGTGATGCCATGCATTATGCTTTCGTTATAAGCCTTTACTCAAGTAGCACCAATTATCAATTTAGAATGATCATTTTAACTGGCCGATGAACTTGACATGTCTGTACTAAATCGTTTGTAACTTTTGATTCAGAGTTTTGAATGACACGAATCAAATGCCCACGTTAAGCTAGCAAATTTTTCTAGATTGTTACAAAAAATAAGACTTAAATAGCTACCACAAAGCCTCCAAGTAATGGAATCTATCGAAAACAGCATGATGCCATGCATTATGCTTGATTAATAAGCATTTACTCAATGAGCACCAATGATCACTTTAAAATGATCATTTTAACTGGCCGATCAGCTTGACATCTCCACACTAAATCGTCTGTAACTTCTGATTCAAAGTTCAGAATGACACGAGTCCAATGCCCACATTAAGTTAGCTCAATTTTATATATTGTGAAAAAATTTAAGACTGAAATAGCTACGACAAAGCCTCCAAGTAATCAAATCTATTGCAAACTGCTTGATATAATGCACTATGATTCATTAATAAGCCTTTGATCAATGAGCACCAATGATCAGTTTAGAAAGATCATTTTAACTCGCCGATCAACTTGACATATCCGCACAAAATTGTGGTGTAACTTTTGATTCCCAGCTCAGAATTACACGAATCCAATGTCCACATTAATCTAGCTCAAGTTTCTATATAGTACAAAATTAAGACTAAAATAACTATGACAATACCGGCAAGTAATCCAATCTATCCCAAACTTCGTGATGCCACCCAATATGCTTTATTAATAAGCCTTTACTCAATGAGCACCAATGATCAGTTTAGAATGATCATTTTAACTGAAGGATCAGCTTGACATGTCTGCACTAAATCGTCACAAGATTTTTTATATTGTGAAAAACTTTAAGGCTGAAATAGCTAAGCCAAAGCCTCCAAATAATCCAATCTAACACAAACTGCTTGATGTCATGCATTATGCTTCGTCAATAAGCTTTTACTCAATGAGCACAAATGATCAATTTAGAATGAGCATTTTAACTCGCCGCGAAACTTGACACGTCCGACAAAATCTTGCGTAACTTTTGATTAAGAGCTCAGAATGCCACGAATCTAACGCCCACGTTAAGTTAGCTCAATTTTCTCAATTGTTCCAAAATTTAAGACTAAAATACCCTCAACAAAGCCTCCAAGTAATCGAATTTATCGCTAACAGCGTGATGCCACGCATTATGCTTGTTTAAAATGATAACATGACATGTCCACACAAATCTTCCATAACTTCTTATTCAAAGCTGTGAATTACACGAATCCAACTCCCACGTTAAGCTAGCTCAATTTTCTATATTGTGAAAAAAATTTAGAACTGAAATAGCTACGACAAAGCCTCCAAGTAATCGAATATGTCGCAAATTGCGTGATGCCACGCATTATGATTCATTAATAAGCCTTTACTCAATGAGAACCAATGATCAATTTAGAACGATCATTTTCACTCGCTGCTCAACTTGACATGTCCACACAAAATCTTTTGTAACTTTTAATTCAAAGCTCAGAATGACGAGAATCCAACGTCCACGTTAAGCTAGCTCAATTTTCTCTATTGTGAAAAAATTTAAGACTGAAATAGCTACGACTAAGCCTCCAAGTAAACGAATCTATCGCTAACTCCATGATGCCACACATTATGCTTCATTAATAAGCCTTTACTCAATGAGCACCAATGATAAGTTTAGAATGATCATTTGAACTGGCCGATCAACTTGACATGTCCAAACAAAATTGTCCGTAACTTCTGATTAGAGCCTAGAATGACACGAATCCAACGTCCACGTTAAGCTACCTCAATTTTCTCTATTGTGACAAAATTTAAGACTGAAATAGCCACGAAAAATCCTCCAAGTAATCGAATCTATCGCTATCTGTGTGATGCCACACATTATGCTTCATTAATAAGCCTTTACTCAATGAGCACCAATGATAAGTTCATAATGATCATTTGAACTGGCCGATCAACTTGACATGTCCACACAAAATCGTCCGTAACTTCTGATTAGAGCCTAGAATGACATGAATCCAACGCCCACGTTAAGTGTTACAAGCCTTGTTATATGGCCGTGACACTCCCAGATAGGCTGCAAGAAACTTAGGCGAAAAACTTTGCCTTAGGCTTATGAGGTGGGTTTTCTGGTGAGTGTGATGGGTGGTGGGGTGAGTTGAACAACACGAGCTATGAAGGTCCTCGTGATAAATCACAAACTTAGAGATAGGAGGGCTTGTCTTGACTAGGTCTAAGCGGGCAGAGTTTTAGACCTAGAAGGAGGTCAAGGCCCAACAATACATTACCCTACTTCAAGTCCAAGACTAGGCGCATGCAAGCAAGGTCGGCCACCTTCCATTTCTTGGCCAAAAGGTAAGAAGGTAATTTTCAAATTCTAAATTGCCTTTTCTGTTTTACGTGGTAGGAACTAGTGGTTTTCTTTTTTATTGAGTCAAGAACAATGAAGGAGTTGTCCTTTTTCGTTTGTTTCCATTTTGTAATTTTCCTTTATGCACTTTTGTTATATTTCCATTTTTTTCTTTTGGGTCGACCATAGAAGCTCAAGCTACAGAGCATATTAATAAGGCTCCTTTCAGCATTGTAGTTCCACAACCTTTCTGATATTAATAAAGATTGTATTTTTTTCTAAGACTAGAGACTAGCCCACCTAGCTCTAAGTTTGGGATTTATCACAAGGCTCTTCATACCTTGTGTGGTTCACCTCACCCCACCACCCATTACACACACCAAAAAACCCACCTCAGAAGCCTAAGGCCGAGTTTCTCGCCTAAGATTCTTGCAACCTGTCCGAGAGTGTCACGGCCGTATACCAAGGCTTGTCTCATTTTGGTATCGGAGATTAAGTTCCTAAAAGCAGGTTGTCTCTATCCTTTACTTCAGTTTATTTCAGTTTTGTGCATTAGTCAGTTTTATTAAAAACAAATCGCATAAAAATCAACCGATTGCATCCTCTTCTCCTACGCGCATCGCTAGCGTTAGGATCAATTTTCTTGCATCAATTGTTTTTCCTTTTTACTAAGTTATTAATTCCATTAATTCTTAACTTAGAACAAAAAATTAAAACAAGAAAAATATCCAAAATCTAGAAAGAAACGGCTAGGAATCCTAGAAGATTGAACCATTAATTGTCTTTTTCCTTTTGCAAATTTTCCTTTTTTCTATTTTGCCTTTTCTTCTAAGTTTTAACCTACTATAAAAACCCACTCCTAGAGAAATTCTTAGGAGCAACTCACCCTTGTTTTCTATTCTGCCTTTTCTTCAAAGTTTTAACCGACTATAAAAACCCACTCCTAGAGAAATTCTTAGGAGCAACTCACCCTTGTTTTCTCTTGCAGCATACGATGGCCGAAGGAGGAAACCAGGATGCAACTGAGGCCATGATGGCCATGTTTGCCACACTTTTAATCCGACTCGCATCCATTAGAGAAAGGCTTGAGCGTGTGGAACGGCCAGTAAGATTCCAGGCCATACGAAACGTGAGGGCAGACCATGACCCTGCTGAAGTTCCTGACCACCCTAGACCACGACCCGAACAGGAGAACCCCCACCTGGATGAAGATGAAGGCCCCAGCCTCACGGGTATCACCCTTGGCATAGAGGACCCACACGCCAGGCAGAAGAAGAAGGTGATGGCTACCAGCTGTATGGTCATCATCAAAGGCCAAGACTGCCTCCTAGTTATCAAGAAGATTGAGAGGACTACCCCTATAACCGGGTAAATCATCATGATGTTAAACTAACCCCTCCGAGTTTTGCAGGAAAAGTAGACCCCAAGGCCTATCTAGATTGGGAACAAAGAATGGATCACATCATTGACCATTACAACCAACCAGGCCCTAGGAGAGTCTCCATGGAAGTAGCACAACTCACGGAAAATGCCCTCATCTTGTAGAATCGTGAAGCTTCTGACCGCAGGAAAAGGACGCTAAGACCCGTAGACCCATGGGTCGACATGAAGGATCTCATGAGGCAAAGTTTTGTTCCTCCCTATTTCCATAGATATTTGCAATGCCATTTTTGTACTCTTAATCAGGGCACAAGTTAAGTGGAGGAGTATTTTGAGGAGTTTAATAGACTAAGGAACAGGCTGGAGCTCAATGATGATGAAAAAGCATTGATGGCTCAGTTCTTGGATGGCTTGCAAGAGAGGATCAGCCGGAAAGTAGAGAGGCAAATCTGCAGTGACTTCAAGGATCTATTCCACCTTTCTGTCCAGGCTGAACAACACATCAAATGCAAGAGCCAAGACATACGCAACAGGCCTAAGACACCTTGGGCACCAAGCAATGGCATCAAGCCAATGGACAAAGGCAAGGGCATTGAGATCAAGTCACGATTCAAGAGCAAGGCTCCTGAACAAACCCGTGAACAGAGAGAACCAAGTTAGTATTTAAACCCTCAGAGATCACGTGACATCACTTGTTTCAAGTGTAGGGGTCGCGGCCACATCTCAAGAAGAGTGCCCAAACAACCGAGTCATGCAGATCACGGAGGCTGGAGAGTACGAGTCTCAAGATGAAGAAGAGCTGGAACCAGAAGGAGATTAGGGAGACATAGAATACCTAAGTGCAATGGTCAAACCCTCCGAGACCATTCAAAAGGAGAACATCTTCCAAAGCCGGTGCACCATCAAAGGAAATGTATGTAACCTCATCATAGATGGTGTTTCTTGTACTAACGTGGCCAGTGCATACATGGTTGATAAGCTAGGTCTTGAGAAGACTAAGCACCCCCTGCCATACCGGCTGAGATGGCTAGATGACAAGGTAGAGCTCAAGATTCATGAGCAAGTAACAGTACCATTCAGTGTTGGTCAATACCAAGACCAGGTCATATGTGACATGGTACCAATGCAAGCCGGACACCATCTTCTAGGAATGCTGTGGCAATTTCACAAGGAGACGAGGCATGATGGGCAGACCAACTTGTACACCTTTGTACAAGACAAAAGAAAGGTCAGCCTAGCCCCTCTCACTCCTGCCTAGGTACATGAACTACAGCTTGAAATGAGTAAGAAGAAAAGTTTAATTAAATCAAGCTTTCTCATTCAACCAAGTCATGTCTGGAGAGCTTTGGCCTCTAAGGACTTGATGCTTCTAATGGTCGTTAAGGAGGTTTTGGGTGCTGGAAAGGAACAGATAGAATTCCCTCCTGAAGTAGCAGCCCTCCTCGATCGATTCCAGGATGTGTTTCCTGAGGAGATACCAGCAGGCCTGCCTCGCCTACGCGGCATTGGGCACCAGATTGATCTTATGCCCGGGGAAGCCTTGCCCAACCGGCCAGCATACCGGATGAGCCAAGAGGAGTCAAAGGAACTTGAGAGGCAAGTCAAGGAGCTCCTGGAGAGAGGCTATGTACCAGAGAGCCTCTCCCCATGTGCCGTGCCAGTGTTATTGGTCCCAAAAAAAGGATGGGACTTGGCGAATGTGCGCAGATGGCCGGGCCATCAACAACATCAGGATCACGTACAGGCGCCCCATCCCCCGGTTGGATGATATGCTGGATGAACTGAGTGGAGCCACAGTCTTCTTAAAGATAGACCTCAAAAGTGGGTACCACCAGGTCAGGATGAAAGAAGGCGATGAATGGAAAACCGCCTGCAAGATAAAGCAAGGGTTGTACGAGTGGACAGTCATGCCATTTGGCTTGACCAATGCACCAAGCACCTTCATACGCCTTATGAACCAAGTTCTTAGGGCGTACATCTGTAAGTTTGTTGTTGTCTACTTTGATGATATTCTAGTTTACAGTAAATGTGTTAAGGACCGTATCACACATCTTGAGATGGTAATAAAGACCCTTTGACAAGAAGAGCTTTATGCCAATCTCAAAATGTCCATCTTTTGTACTGATAAGCTTGTTTTCCTAGGCTTTGTTGTGAGTTAACAGGGCTTACAGGTTGATGAGGAGAGGATTCAAGCCACACAAGAGTGGCCAACACAACCATCAGCCAAGTAAGGAGCTTTCATGGCCTGGGCAGCTTCTACCGCGGATTCATGCCCAACTTCAGCAGCATTACAACCCTTGACAGCAGCAGTAAAGAAGAACGTGGGGTTCAGCTGGGGAGAAGCCCAAGAGAAGGCATTCCAGGCCTTGAAGGACAGCCTCACTCACGCCCCGGTGTTAGTCCTGCCCGATTTCAACAGATCATTTGAAGTGGAGTGCGATGCCTCAGGCATAGGCATAGGCGCGGTTCTAACACAAGGAGGAAGGCTAGTTGAATACTTCAGTGAGAAGTTAGGTGGGGCCTCACTAAACTACCCCACCTACGATAAGGAGCTCTATGCCCTAGTCCGAGCATTGGAGACTTGGCAACACTATTTCTTGTCCAAGGAGTTTGTGATTCACACTGATCACGAGACTCTAAAACACCTCAGAGCGCAAACTAACCTCATGAGAAGACATGCTAGGTGGATGGAGTACATCGAGACTTCCCTTACATCATCAAATACAAGATGGGCAAGGACAATGTGGTAGTCGATGCACTATCAAGGAGGTATGCATTGATATAAACCATGGAAGCAAAGATTCTAGGATTTGAGCACATTAAGGCCTTATACAAGGATGAGCTTGATTTTTCTTAGAGTTACAAGGAATGTGGTACAGGGAGTCACGGCAAGTTCTATCTTCATGATGGATTCTTGTTCCGAGAAAGAAGGTTGTGAATACCTCAATGATCTGTACGAGAGCTTATCACCCGAGAAGCTCGTGGAGGAGGTCTTATGGGCCACTTTGGTGTTGTGAAGACAATGGTCGTGGTCAAAGAACACTTCTACTGGCCACACATCAAGAGGGCAGTAGAAGCCCACTGTGCATGGTGTATGACTTGCAAAAAGGCGAAGTCCCGAGTACACCCTCATGGGTTGAATCTCCCTCTGCCAATACCCACACATCCATGGGTAGACATCTCAATGGACTTCGTTCTAGGCCTTCCCAAGATCAACCACAAATATCCCATCTTTGTAGTGTTAAACCTTTTCTCTAAGATGGCCCACTTCATACCGTCTGCAAATGTTAATGATGCCACACAAAAGACAGAGCTATTTTTCAAGGAGATAGTGCACCTTCATGGAGTGCCAAGGACCATCGTATCAGACAGAGACTCCAAGTTCGTGTGCCACTTATGGGGGACCCTTTGGAGAAAGCTAGGCACGAAGCTTCTATTCTCCACCATATGCCACCCTTAGACAGATGGGCAAACTGAGGCGGTCAACCAGATGAGGACATCAGGTCGTACATCCAGCCAGGAGACCAGACTGGCCGACCAGGAAGCTTGCCCGAGACAGCAGGACCATCTGGCGCGCCTGCCGGACCAGACAGTACCGCCGGACCTCGACCTATAGGACCAGACCGGTCAACATCGCCGGCGGAGAGGCCCAAGCTTCCGGCACACTTGGTGGGGACGTGAATGACACCGCCGGTCCCCCTGATGACACCGCCGACTCCGGGATCAACTTGGCCGGTCCTGAAGTCATTCCGGCCAGTACCGCGCACAATCCAGCCGGTACAGGCCATCCAGCCGAGTACACGCACACTTCCACTTCTACACAAGAAGACTCGGACCAAATGAGCTACCAGCTCCAGGACATGCACTTAGAGGAAGTATCTACACCAGTGGTACCTCCAGGAGCAATGACAAGAAGCAGATCAAGAGCACTCTTCCACAAATTCAGCTTATGGGTCGACAAGCTTCTAGAGGAAGAGCAGCTAAGGACAATGGGCCAGAAGAGCAAATTAGAGTCCAAAGGCTTCTCAACAACACAAGGAACATCAGAGACTTGGGCTTTAGTGGCAAGAGAGGTCAGGGCCCAAAGATTCTTAACCCTACTCCAAGTCGAAGACTAGGAGCAAGGCGCGTGCATGCCACAAGGACGGCCACCTTCCATTTCTTGGCCATGAGGTAAGTTAAGGTAAGTTTTCAATTCGAATATATGCCTCTTTCTGTTTTGCAGGGTAGGATCTAGAATATTTACTTTTATTGAGTCAAGAACATTTTAGGAATAGGTCCTTTTTCGATTATACACTTTTGTATCTTTTCCTTTTGTGCACTTTTGTAAGTTTTCCTTTTCTTATTTGGGTCGACCCTAGAAGGTCAAGCTGTCGAGCATATTAATAAGGCTCCTTCCAGCATTGTAGTTCGACAACCTTTTTTTGATTATTAATAAAGTAGAACTTTTTCCCTACGAGCTTTCTCTCAAGAGAGACTTGTGCGCTTAGAACCTAGTTGAGACCAGCCCTCCTAGCTCTAAGTTTGTGATTTATCACGAGGTTCATCACCCCTCGTGTGGTTCACTTCACCCTTCCATCGTTTACCAACCAGAAAACCCCTATCCAGAAGCCTAAGGTTGAGTTTCTCACCTAATCTTCTACAAACAGCCCACGCGCATACATCCTTGAATCAAGGCTTTTATCATTTTGGTATCAGAGCTTAAAGCTCCTAAAACCAGGTTGTTTCTATCCTTTTGCTTGTTTTGTTTTGTGTTCTTGCATTAGTTTAAGTCGCCTTCAAAAAAAAATCAAAAAAATTAACTTCAAACTTCAAACCGAGTGCATCTAGCCTCCTACGTGTATCACTAGGGTTTAGAATTCACTTGTTGCATTGCATACGAGTTTTCCTTTTGTTTTATTCTTATTTCCATTAGTTTTAAGTTAACTTAAAAAGAAAAAGAAAAGAAAAGAAAAAGGAAAGAGGAGATATTTCGAATTGGACAGCTAAGCATAAGCATCTAGAAGGTTTCCTTTTTCTTGGTCGAATTTCCTTTCCTTAGGATTTTCCTTTTTGCATTTTTTTCAACCCACATATAAAACGAAAACTCTCCTAATAATTTAGGAGCACCTAACTATCTTCTTTCTTTGTAGCACACATGGGAGAAGAGAATAGAGACGTAGCTGAAGCCATGATGGCCATGTTCACCACACTCCAAACCCAACTCGCATCCATAGGCGAAAGGTTGGAGCGCGTGGAGAGACCAGTGAGATTCCAGGCCATAAGGCACGTGAGAGCTGAGCAAGACCGTCCTGAGGGTCCTGAGTACCTTAGGACACGGCACGAACAGGAGGAACCCCAGCCAGATGGAGATGAGGACACGCAACCTCATAACTATCACCATAGGCCGAGAGGACCTCCACGGCAACCAGAGGCAGAAGATGATGGCTTTGAGCCATATGGTCTTCACCAGAGACCAAGAATGCCTCCTAGACGTCATGAGGATGGAGATGAACACACCTATAACCGGGTAATTCATCCTGATGTTAAACTAACTCCTCCAACTTTTGCAGGAAAAGTAGACCCCGAGGCTTACCTAGATTGGGAGAAGCGAATGGATCATATCTTTGATCACTACAACCAACCAGGACCTAGGAGAGTCTCAATGGCAGTAGCACAACTCACGGACAATGCCCTCATCTGGTTGGATCGTGAGGTATCTGACAGAAGGAGGAAGAGAATGAGGCCCGTGGACTCATGGGTCGACATGAAGGACCTCATGCGACAAAGGTATGTTCCACCTTACTTTCATAGGGATTTGCAACGACGTTTTCGTACTCTTAAGCAGGGTACCAGATCAGTAGAGGAGTACTATGAAAAGTTCGAGAGGTTAAGGAACAGATTGGAGCTCAATGATGATGAAGAAGCATTGATGGCGCAATTCTTGGATGGACTCCAAGAAAGGATCAGCTGCAAGGTGGAGAGACAAATCTACAACGACTTCAAGGACTTGTTCCACCTATCTGTGCAAGCTGAACAGCACATCAAACGTAAGAGCCAAGACATCCGCAGCAAGCCTAAGACACCTTGGGCACCAAGCAACATGCCTAAGACAGTGGACAAAGGCAAAAGCGTAGAGATCGAGTCAAGGTTCAAGAGCAAGCCTCCTGAACCCACCCGTGACCAGAGGGAGCCTGGTAAGTCTTCTAACCCTCAAAGATCACGTGACATAACTTGTTTCAAGTGTAGGGGACGTGGACACATCTCAAGGGAGTGCCCAAACAACCGAGTCATGCTGATTACGGAGGCAGGAGAGTATGAGTCCCAAGATGAAGAGGACTATGAGCCAGAAGGAGAATATGGTGACATTGAGTACCCTGATGTGGGGGAAGTGCTGGTCACTAGGCGTATCCTCAGTGCAATGGTGGATCCTTCAGAGACCATCCAAAGGGAGAACATCTTCCACAGCCGTTGCACCATCAAGGAAAGGTATGTAACCTCATCATAGATGGTGGTTCTTGCACTAACGTTGCTAGTGCATATATGGTTGATAAGCTAGGTCTAGAGAGGACACGGCATCCTCGACCATATAGACTTAGATGGCTTGATGACAAAGTGGAGCTCAAGATTCATGAGCAAGTCACTGTGCCATTCAGTGTGGGCAAGTACCAAGACCAGGTCGTGTGCGACGTGGTGCCCATGCAAGCTGGCCATCTTCTGCTGGGAAGACCATGGCAGTTTGACAAAGAGACCAGGCATGATGGCAGGACCAATCTCTACACCTTCGTGCATGACAAGAGAAAGGTCAGCCTAGCTCCTCTCACACCTGCCCAAGTACACGAGCTACAACTACAAATGAGTAAGGAGAAGAAAATTGTCAAGTCTAATTTTCTTATTCAACCTAGTCATGTCCGGAGAGCTTTAGCCTCGAAGGATTTTATGTTACTAATGGTTTTCAAGGAAGTGTTGAGCATTGAACAGGGACAGGAAGAGCTACCTCATGAAGTAGCAACACTCCTCAACAAATTCCAGGATGTGTTTCCAGAGGAGATACCAGCAGGCTTGCCTCCTTTACGTGGGATAGAACACCAGATTGATCTAGTGCCCGGAGCAGCCCTGCCCAACCGGCCAGCCTACCGGATGAGTCCAGAGGAGTCCAAGGAGCTTGAGAAGCAAGTCAAGGAGCTCCTGGAGAAAGGATATGTTCGAGAGAGCCTCAGTCCATGTGCCGTACCAGTGCTACTAGTTCCCAAGAAGGATGGGACTTGGCGCATGTGCGTGGACTGCCGAGCAATCAACAACATCACAGTCAAGTATAGGCATCCAATACCACGACTGGATGACATGCTAGATGAGCTGAGTGGAGCCACGGTCTTCTCCAAGATAGACCTCAAAAGTGGATACCACCAGGTAAGAATGAAGGAAGGTGATGAGTGGAAGACTGCTTTCAAGACAAAGCAAGGGCTCTACGAGTGGACAGTCATGCCATTCGGCTTGACTAATGCCCCAAGCACCTTCATGCGCCTTATGAACCAAGTTCTTAGGGCGTACATCAGTAAGTTTGTGGTAGTTTACTTTGATGATATACTTAGTTTATAGTAAGTGCCTACGGGAACACCTCACACATCTTGAGATGGTACTTAAAACCCTTCGACAAGAAGAGCTTTATGCCAATCTCAAGAAGTGCACCTTTTGTACTGATAAGCTTGTCTTTTTAGGTTTTGTTGTGAGTTCACAGGGCCTACAGGTTGATGAGGAGAAGATTCGAGCCATACAAGAATGGCCAACACCAGGAAACATCAGCCAAGTAAGGAGCTTCCACGGACTGGCCAGCTTCTATAGGAGATTCGTGCCCAACTTCAGCAGTATTGCCTCACCACTGACGGCAGTAGTGAAGAAGAACGTGGGATTCAGCTGGGGAGAAGCTCAGGAGAAGGCATTCAAGGCCTTGAAGGACAGCCTTACACACGCACCAGTGCTAGTCCTTCCCGACTTCAACAAGACGTTTGAAGTGGAGTGTGATGCCTCTGGAATAGGCATAGGAGCAGTGCTAACCCAAGGAGGGAGGCCAGTGGCATACTTCAGTGAGAAGCTAGGTGGTGCCTCACTGAACTACCCCACTTATGACAAGGAGCTCTATGCCCTTGTCCGAGCATTGGAGACTTGGCAGCATTACTTGCTGTCCAAGGAGTTTGTGATCCACACTGATCACGAGACTCTCAAACACCTCAGAGGGCAAACCAATCTCAAGAGGAGACATGCCAGGTGGATGGAGTTCATAGAGACCTTCCCGTACATCATCAAGTACAAGAAGGGCAAAGACAATGTGGTAGCCGATGCACTATCAAGGAGGTTTGCCTTGATATCAACCATGGAGGCAAAGGTCCTAGGATTCGAGCACATCAAGGACCTATACAAGGATGATCCTGACTTTGCTGAGAGCTACAAGGAGTGTGGCACAGGGAGTCATGGCAAGTTCTACATCCATGAGGGATTTTTGTTCCGAGAAAGAAGGCTGTGCATACCACAAGGATCATTAAGGGAGCTTATCATCCGAGAAGCTCATGGAGAAGGACTCATGGGCCACTTTGGTGTCGACAAGACTCTAGCAATGGTCAAGGAGCACTTCTACTGGCCACACATCAAGAGGACAGTAGAAGCTCATTGTGCAAGATGCATCACTTGCAAGAAGGCAAAGTCCCGAGTGAAACCTCACGGGTTGTATCTCCCACTGCCCATACCAACACATCCATGGGTGGACATCTCGATGGATTTTGTTCTAGGTCTGCCCCAGATCAACCACAAAGATGCAATCTTTGTAGTGGTGGACAGATTCTCCAAGATGGCACACTTCATCCCATGTGCCAATGTCAATGATGCAACGCAAACAGCTGAGCTGTTCTTCAGAGAGGTAGTACGGCTTCATG
>JAEVFF010000837.1:61898-87085 GCA_018901945.1 Pugionium dolabratum | reverse complement strand
GGGGGGGGGTGGGATTCGTGTCATTCTAAACTCTAAATTAAAAGTTACGGATGATTAAGTGCGTACATGTCCAGCTGAACAGCCAGTGGAAACGATCATTCTGAACCGATCATTGGTGCTCTTTGAGTGAATACTTATATAAGAATCATAATGCATGGCATCACGCAGTTTGGAATACATTGGTTTACTTGGAGGTTTTGTCGTAGCTCTTTCAGTCTCAAATGTCACAATATGAAAAATTGAGCTAGCTTAATGTGGGCGTTGGATTCATGTCATTTTGTATTCTAAATCAAAAGTTAAAGAAGATTTAGTGCGGACATGTCAAGTTGATCAATTAGTTAAAATGATCGTTCTAAACTGGTCGTTAGTGCTATTGAGCAAAGGCGTATAAATGAAGCGTAACGCATGGAATTACGTAGTTTGGATTACTTGGAAGTTTTTCCATAGCTTTTTCGATCTTAAATTTTGACATAATATAGAAAATGGAGCTAGCTTAACATGGGCGTTTGACTAGTGTAATTCTGAACTTTAAATCAAAAGTTACAGACGATTTAGTGGGGACATTTCAAGTTGATTGGCCAGTTAAAATGATCATTGTAAATTGATCATTGGTGCTCCTTGAGTAAAGGATTATAAATGAAGCATAATGCATGGTATCACGCAGTTTGGGATACATTGGACTACTTGAAGGCTTTGTGGTAGCTCTTTCACTCTCAATTGTTGTCATAATATAGAAATTTGAGGAAGCTTAACGTGGATTCGTGTCATTCTGTACTCTAAATCAAAAGTTACGAATGACTAAGTGCGTACATGTAAAGTTGAACGGCCAGTGAAAATGATCATTCTAAACTGATCATTCCTGTGCCTTGAGTAAATACTTATAAAATATGCATAATGCATGGCATCACGCAGTTTGGTACACATTGGCTTACTTGGAGGCTTTGTCGTAGCTCATTCAGTCTCAAACATTGTCACAATATGGAGAATTCAGCTAGCTTAACGTTGGCGTTGGATTCATGTCATTATGTCATTTTGAACTCTAAATCAAAAGTTAAAGAAGATATAGTGCGGACATGTCTAGTTGATCAGTTAGTTAAAATGATCATTCTAAACTGATCATTGGTGCTCATTGAGTAAAGGTATATTAATGAAGCATAATGCATGTCATCTGGCAGTTAGGGATAGAATGGATTACTCGGAAGCTTTTCCATAGCTCTTTCGATCTTAAATTTTGTCATAATATAGAAAATGGAGCTAGCTTAACGTGGGCATTTGACTAGTGTCATTCTGAACTCTAAATCAAAAGTTACAGACGATTTAGTGGGGACATGTCAAGTTGATCGGCCAGTTAAAATGATCATTATAAACTGATCATTGGTGCTCCTAGAGTAAAGGCTTATAAATGAAGCATAATGCAAGGCATCACATAGTTCGGGATCGTTGGATTACTTGAAGGCTTTGTGGTAGCTCTTTCAGTCTCAAATGTTATCACAATATAGAAAATTGAGCTGGCTTAACGTGGGGGTGGGATTCGTGTCATTCTAAACTCTAAATTAAAAGTTACGGATGATTAAGTGCATACATGTCCAGTTCAACAGCCAGTTGAAGCGATCATTCTAAACTAATCATTGGTGATCTTTGACTAAAAGCTTATAAATAAAGCATAATGCATGGTATCACACAGTTTGGGATTCATTGGATTGCTTGAAGGCTTTGTGGTAGCTCTTTCAGTCTCAAATGTTGCATAATATAGAAAATTGACGAAGCTCAACGTGGATTCGTGTCATTCAGAACTGTAAATCAAAAGTTACAAATGATGAAGTGCATACAGCTAAAGTTGAACGGCTAGTGAAAATGATCATTCTAAACTGATCATTGTTGCTCCTTTAGTAAAGACTCATAAAATATGCATAATGCATGGCATCACGCAGTTTGGTATAAAGTGGATTACTTGGATGCTTTGTCGTAGCTCATTCAGTCTCAAACATTGTCATAATATGGAGAATTGAGTTAGGTTAATGTGGACGTTGGATTCATGTCATTTTGAACTCTAAATCAAAAGTTAAAGAAGATATAGTGCAGATATCTCTAGTTGATCAGTTAGTTAATATGATCATCCTAGACTGATCATTGGTGCTCATTGAGTAAAGGCATATAAATGAAGCATAATGCATGGCATCAGGCAGTAAGGGATATATTGGATTACTTGGAAGCTTTTCCACAGCTTTTTCGATCTTACATTTTGTCACAGTATAGAATGTTGAGCTTGCTTATCATGGGCGTTGGATTAGTCTCATTCTGAACTCTAAATAAAAAGTTAAGGATGACTTAGTGCAGACATGTCAAGTTGATTGGCCAGTTAAAATTATCATTCTAAACTGATCATCGGTGCTCCTTGAGTAAGACTTATAAATGAAGCATAATGCATGGCATCATGCAGTTTGGGATCGTTGTATTACTTGAAGGCTTTGTGGTAGGTCTTTCAGTATCAAATGTTGTCACCATATAGAAAAGTGAGCTAGCTTAACGTGGGGGTGGGATTTGTGTCATTCTAAACTCTTAATTAAAAGTTACGGATGATTAAGTGCGTACATGTCCTGATGAGGACATCAGGTTGTATGTCCAGCCAGGAGACCAGACTGGCCGACCAGGAAGCTTGTCCGAGACAGCCAGGCCATTTGGCACGTCTGCCGGCCCAAGCAGTACTGCCGGACACGCGACCAATAGGACGTGGAGAGGCCCAAGCTTCCGGCACACTTGGTGGCGACGTGGCTGACACCGCCGGTCCCCTTGGTGATGCCACCAACTCCGGGATCAACTTGGCCGGTCCTGAAGGCATTTCGGCCAGTACATCGCACAGTCCAACCGGTACAGCCGATCCAGCCGAGTACACGAGCATTTCAACTTCTACACAAGGAAACTCGGACCAGATAAGTTACCAGCTTCAGGACATGCATCTAGAGGAAATCTCCACACCAGTAGTGCCACCAGGAGCAATGACAAGGAGCAGATCAAGAGCACTCTTCCACAAGTTCAGCTTATGGGTCGACAAACTCCTAGAGGAAGATCGACTAAGGACAATGGACCAGAAGTGCAAAGAAGAGTCCAAAGGCTTCTCAACAATGCAAGGGAATTCAGAGACTTGGGCTTTAGTGGCAAGAGAGGTCAGGGCCCAAAGATTCCTAACCCTACTCCAAGTCGAAGACTAGGAGCAAGGCGCGTGCATGCCACAAGGACGGCCACCTTCCATTTCTTGGCCGTGAGGTGAGTTAAGGTAAGTTTACATTCGAATATATGCCTCTTTCTGTTTTGCAGGGTAGGATCTAGTTGCTTTACATTTTTGAGTCAAAAACATTTTAGGAATAGGTCCTTTTTCGGTTATGCACTTTTGTATCTTTTCCTTTTGTGCACTTTTGTAAACTTTCCTTTTTCTTTATTTGTGTCGACCCTAGAAGGTCAAGCTGTCGAGCATATTAATAAGGCTCCTTCCAGCATTGTAGTTCGACAACCTTTTTGATATTAATAAAGTAGAACTTTTTCCCCAACAAGTTTTCTCTCAAGAGAGACTTGTGCGCTTAGAACCTAGTTGAGACCAGCCCTCCTAGCTCTAAGTTTGTGATTTATCACGAGGTTCATCACCCCTCGTGTGGTTCACTTCACCCCTCCATCGAATACCAACCCAAAAATCCCTATCCAAGAAGTCTAAGGTTGAGTTTCTCACCTAACCTTCTCCAAACAGCGCACGCGCATATAAGCCTTGAATCGAGGCTTGTATCATTTTGGTATCAGAGCTTAAATCTCCTAAACCAGGTTTTTTCTAACCTTTAACTTATTTTGTTTCTTTTTATTGCATTAGTTTAAGTTTCATCCAAAAAAACTAAAATAAAAATACCATCTAAGTTCATACCGAGTGCATCTAGTTCTTACGTGCATCACTAGGTTCTAGAATCATTCTTGCATTACAATTTCGACTTTCCTTTTTGTTAGAATCATATTTCCATTAAATTTAAGTTAAATTAAAAAGAAAAGAAAAAGAAAATAGGAAAATTAGCAAAAGGATTTGAATTGGACAGCTAGCAATAGTTGTCAAGAAAGTTTCCTTTTTTTTTTTAAATCTTCATATTTTCGAAATTTCCAATTCTCAGATTTTTTCTTTTTGCATTTTTTCGAATCCCCTTATAAAAGAAAACCCTCCTAATAATTTAGGAGCAGCATAACTTGTCTTCTTTCTTTGTAGTACGCAATGGCAGAAGAAAATAGAGAAGCAACCGAAGCCATGATGGCCATGTTCACCACCCTCCAAACGCAACTCGCATCCATAGGCGAGAGGTTGGAGCGCGTGGAGAGGCCTGTGAGATTCCAGGCCATAAGGCACGTGAGAGCTGAGAAAGACCGTGCTGAGGGTCCTGAGCACCTTAGGACACGACACGAACAGGAGGAGCCCCAGCCAGATGGAGATGAGGACACACAACCTCATAACTATCACCATAGGCCGAGAGGACCTCCACGGCAACCAGAGGCAGAAGATGATGGCTTCGAGCCACATGGTCTTCACCAGAGACATGGGATGCCTCCTAGACATCATGAGGATGGAGATGAACACGCCTACAACCGGGTAACTCGTCCTGATGTTAAGCTAACTCCTCCAAGTTTTGCAGGAAAAGTAGACCCCGAGGCTTACCTAGATTGGGAGAGAAGAATGGATCATATCTTTGATCATTACAACCAACCAGGGCCTAGGAGAGTCTCAATGGCAGTAGCACAACTCACGGACAATGCCCTCATCTGGTGGGATCGTGAGGTATCTGACAGAAGGAGGAAAAGAATGAGGCCCATAGACTCATGGGTCGACATGAAGGATGTCATGCGACAAAGGTTTGTTCCACCTTACTTTCATAGGAACTTGCAACGTCGTTTTCGTACTCTTAAGCAGGGTACCAGATCAGTAGAGGAGTACTATGAAGAGTTCGAGAAGCTAAGGAACAGACTGGAGCTCAATGATAATGAAGAAGCATTGATGGCACAACTCTTGGATGGACTCCAAGAAAGAGTCAGCCGCAAGGTGGAAAGGCAAATCTACAATGACTTCAAAGACTTGTTCCACCTATCTGTCCAGGCTGAACAGCACATCAAACGTAAGAGCCAAGACATCCGCAGCAAGCCTAAGACACCTTGGGCACCAAGCAATATTCCTAAGCCCGTAGACAAAGGCAAGAGCATAGAGATCGAGTCAAGGTTCAAGAGCAAGCCTCCAGAACCCACCCGTGACCAGAGAGAGCCTAGTAAGTCTTCTAACCCTCAAAGATCACGTGACATCACTTGTTTCAAGTGTAGGGGTCGTGGACACATCTCAAGGGAGTGCCCAAGCAACCGGGTCATGCTGATTACGGAGGCTGGAGAATATGAGTCCCAAGATGAGGAGGACTATGAACCAGAAGAAGAATATGGTGACATTGAGTACCCTGATGTGGGGGAAGTGCTGGTCACTAGACGCATCCTCAGTGCAATGGTGGATCCTTTAGAGACCATCCAAAGGGAGAACATCTTCCACAACCGTTGCACCATCCAGGGCAAGGTATGTAACCTCATCATAGATGGTGGTTCTTGCACTAACGTTGCTAGTGCATATATTGTTGATAAGCTAGGTCTAGAGAAGACAAGGCATCCTCGACCATATAGACTGAGATGGCTCGTTGACAAAGTGGAGCTCAAGATCCATGATCAAGTCACTGTGCCATTCAGTGTGGGCAAGTACCAAGACCAAGTCGTATGCGACGTGGTGCCCATGCAAGCTGGCCATCTTCTGCTAGGAAGGCCATGGCAGTTTGACAAGGAGAGCAGGCATGATGGCCGAACCAATCTCTACACTTTCGTGCATGACAAGAGAAAGGTCAGCCTAGCTCCTCTTACACCTGCCCAGGTACATGAGCTTCAACAGCAAATGAGTAAGGAAAAGAAGCTCATTAAATCTAACTTTCTTATTCAACCGAGTCATGTCCGGAGAGCTTTAGCCTCGAAGGATCTAATGCTACTAATGGTTTTCAAAGAAGTGTTGAATATAGAGAAAGAACAGGTAGAGCTACCTCCTGAAGTAGCAACTCTCCTCAACAAGTTCCAGGATGTGTTTCCAGAGGAGATACCAGCAGGCTTGCCTCCTTTACGTGGCATAGAACACCAGATCGACCTAGTGCCCGGAGCAGCCCTGCCCAACGGCCAGCCTACCGGATGAGTCCAGAGGAGTCCAAGGAGCTTGAGAAGCAAGTCAAGGAGCTCCTGGAGAAAGGCTATGTTCGAGAGAGCCTCAGTCCATGTGCCGTACCAGTGCTACTAGTGCCCAAGAAGGATGGGACTTGGCGCATGTGCGTGGACTGCCGAGCCATCAAAAACATCACAGTCAAGTATAGGCATCCAATACCACGACTGGATGACATGCTAGATGAGCTGAGTGGAGCCACGGTCTTCTCCAAGATAGACCTCAAAGTGGATACCACCAGGTAAGAATGAAGGAAGGTGATGAGTGGAAGACTGCTTTCAAGACAAAGCAAGGGCTCTACGAGTGGACAGTCATGCCATTTGGCTTGACTAATGCCCCAAGCACCTTCATGCGCCTTATGAACCAAGTTCTTAGGGCGTACATCAGTAAGTTTGTAGTGGTTTACTTTGATGATATATTAGTTTATAGTAAGTGCCTACGAGAACACTTCACACATCTTGAGATGGTACTTAAAACCCTTCAACAAGAAGAGCTTTATGCCAATCTCAAGAAGTGCATCTTTTGTACTGATAAACTTGTCTTTTTAGGTTTTGTTGTAAGTTCACAGCTCCACACTGATCATGAGACTCTCAAACACCTCAGAGGGCAAACCAATCTCAAGAGGAGACATGCCAGGTGGATGGAATTCATAGAAACCTTCCCGTACGTCATCAAGTACAAGAAGGGCAAAGACAATGTGGTGGCCGATGCACTATCAAGGAGGTTTGCCTTGATATCAACCATGGAGGCAAAGGTCCTAGGATTGGAGCACATCAAGGACCTATACAAGGATGATCCTGACTTTGCTGAGAGCTACAAGGAGTGTGGCACAGGGAGTCATGGCAAGTTTTACATCCATGAGGGATTCTTGTTCCGAGAGAGAAGGCTGTGCATACCACAAGGATCATTAAGGGAGCTTATCATCCGAGAAGCTCATGGAGGAGGACTCATGGGCCACTTTGGTGTCGACAAGACTCTAGCAGTGGTCAAGGAGCACTTCTACTGGCCACACATCAAGAGGACAGTAGAAGCTCATTGTGCAAGATGCATCACTTGCAAGAAGGCAAAGTCCCGAGTGCAACCTCACGGGTTGTATCTCCCACTGCCCATACCAACACATCCATGGGTGGACATCTCGATGGATTTTGTTCTAGGTCTGCCCAAGATCAACCACAAAGATGCAATCTTTGTAGTGGTGGACAGATTCTCCAAGATGGCACACTTCATCCCATGTGCCAATGTCAATGATGCCACACAAACAGCTGAGCTGTTCTTCAGGGAGATAGTACGGCTTCATGGAGTGCCAAGGACCATCGTATCAGACAGGGACACCAAGTTCCTCAGCCATTTCTGGAGGACCCTTTGGAGAAAGCTAGGCACGAAGCTACTCTTCTCTACCACCTGCCATCCTCAAACCGATGGCCAAACTGAAGTTGTCAACAGGACACTATCAACTCTTCTCAGAACTACACTAGGGAAGAACCTAAAGACTTGGGTGGAGTGCCTGCCATTCATAGAGTTCGCTTACAACCGAGCCGTGCACTCAGCAACCAAGAAGACACCATTTGAAGTGGTATACGGCTTCAACCCTCTCACCCCATTGGAGCAAACACCACTACCACCAGCAGAGATGACCAACCTCAATGGAGCATCCAAGGCAGAGTTCATAAGGAAGTTACACCAGAAGGTAGCAAAAAACTTGGAGAAGAGGACCGGGCAGCACGTGACTCATGCCAACAAGGGAAGAAAGGAGGTGATCTTTCAACCAGGCGATTGGGTGTGGCTACACCTACGGCAGGAGAGGTTCCCAAACCTAAGGAGTTCCAAGCTAGCACCAAGAGGAGATGGACCATTCAGAGTGCTTGAGAGGATCAACAACAACGCCTACCGGATCGAGCTCCCAGGTGAGTTTAATGTGTCCAATACGTTCAACATAACTGACTTAGCCCTTTCCATGCAGATGAACCAGTTTTGAGGACAAAACCTACTGAAGAAGGAGGGGATGATGAGGACATCAGGTCGTATGTCCAGCCAGAAGACCAGACGGGCCGACCAGAAAGCTTGCCCGAGACACCCGGGCCATTTGGCACGTCTGCCGGCCCAAGTGGTACCGCCGGACCCTCGACCAATAGGACCGGACCGATCAGCATTGCCGGCGGAGAGGCCCAAGCTTCTGGCACACTTGGTGGCGACGTGGATGACACCGCCGGTCCCCTTGGTGATGCCACCAACTCCAGGATCAACTTGGCCGGTCCTGAAGGCATTCCGGCCAGTACCTCGCACAGTCCAACCGGTACAGCCGATCCAGCCGAGTGCACGAGCATTTCTACTTCTACACAAGGACACTCGGACCAGAAAAGCTACCAGCTTCAGGAAATGCATCTAGAGGAAGTCTCCACACCAGTAGTGCCACCAGGAGCAATGACAAGGAGCAGATCAAGAGCACTCTTCCACAAATTCAGCTTATGGGTCGACAAGCTTCTAGAGGAAGAGCAGCTAAGGACAATGGGCCAGAAGAGCAAATTAGAGTCCAAAGGCTTCTCAACAACACAAGGAACATCAGAGACTTGGGCTTTAGTGGCAAGAGAGGTCAGGGCCCAAAGATTTTTAACCCTACTCCAAGTCGAAGACTAGGAGCAAGGCGCGTGCATGCCACAAGGACGGCCACCTTCCATTTCTTGGCCATGAGGTAAGTTAAGGTAAGTTTTCAATTAGAATATATGCCTCTTTCTGTTTTGCAGGGTAGGATCTAGAATGTTTACTTTTATTGAGTCAAAAAACATTTTAGGAATAGGTCCTTTTTCGATTATACACTTTTGTATCTTTTCCTTTGTGCACTTTTGTAAGTTTTCCTTTTCTTATTTGGGTCGACCCTAGAAGGTCAAGCTGTCGAGCATATTAATAAGGCTCCTTCCAGCATTGTAGTTCGACAACCTTTTTGATTATTAATAAAGTAGAACTTTTTCCCTACAAGTTTTCTCTCAAGAATCTTGTGCGCTTAGAACCTAGTTGAGACCAGCCCTCCTAGCTCTAAGTTTGTGATTTATCACGAGGTTCATCACCCCTCGTGTGGTTCACTTCACCCTTCCATCGTTTACCAACCAGAAAACCCCTATCCAGAAGCCTAAGGTTGAGTTTCTCACCTAATCTTCTACAAACAGCCCACGCGCATACATCCTTGAATCAAGGCTTGTATCAACCGGACTCTATCTACTCTTCTCAGGACTACCCTTGGGAAGAACACCTGAAGACATGGGTGGAGTGCCTGCCATTCATAGAGTTTGCCTACAACCGGACAGTGCACTCAGCCACCAAGAAGACCCCATTTGAATTTGTCTACGGCTTCAACCCTCAAACACCCTTGGAGCAAACACCACTGCCACCAGCAGAGATGACCAACCTCAACGGAGAATCTAAAGCAGAGTTTATCAAGAAGTTGCACCAGAAGGTCATGAAGAACCTAGAGAAGAGGACCAGACAGTACGTGACTCATACCAACAAGGGATGAAAGGAGATATCTTCCAACTAGGCGATTGGGTGTGGCTACACCTACGGCAGGAGAGATTCCCCCACCTAAGGAGTTCCAAGCTAACCCCCAGAGGAGATGGACCATTCAAAATCCTGGAGAGAATCAACAACAACGCCTACCAACTTGAACTTCGAGGTGAGTTTAATGTGTCTAACACATTCAATGTGAGTGATTTAGATCCCTTCCTTGCAGATGGTCCAGTTTTAGGACAAAACCTACTCAAGGGGGAGGGGATGATGAGGACACCAGATCAAATGGCCGGCCAGATCATGAATATGGCCGACCCGATCGTGAAGAAGGCCTGCCCGAGACAGCCGGGCCGATAGTCGACTTGGCCTGGCCAAGCGGTACCGCCCGCCCAATTAGCAATAGGGCCAGGCCGACCAACTCCACCGGCAAAGAGGCCCAAATCTCCAACCCAACAGGCGGCAACGTGGCCAACACCGCCGGCTTGGCTGATGAAAGCGACGGCTCACAGCATTACGGCCGGCTCCAACAGCATTTCGGCCAGCTTAACCCGCAGCACAGCCGACTCACCTGATAACGCGGCCAGCTCAAGCTCTACACAAGGAGACTCAAACCAAATCACCAGCCAATTTCAGAGCATGGATCTAGGGGAAAGTTATGCACCAATGGTAGCACCAGGAGCTATGACAAGAAGCAGAACAAGGGCACTCTTCCACAAGTTCAGCTTGTTGGTGGAAAAGCTCATAGAGGACCAAACACAAGGAACAATGTGCCAAGAGTGCAATGATCATGTCAAGGGCTTTTCAACTCATCAATGTGCTCTAGAAGCTTGGGCTATCGTGGCAAAGGAGGTCAAGGCCCAACAATACATTACCCTACTTCAAGACCAAGACTAGTCGTGTGCAAGCAAGGTCGGCCACCTTCCATTTCTTGTCCGAAAGGTAAGAAGGTAAGTTTTCAAATTATAAATCGCCTTTTCTGTTTTGTAGGGTAGGAACTAGTAGTTTTCCCTTTTGTTGAGTCAAGAACAAATATGTAGTTGTCCTTCTTTGGTTGTTTCCATTTTGTAATTTTCCTTTATGCACTTTTGTAATTTTTCCATTTTTTCTTTTGGGTTGACCCTAGAAAGTCAAGCTACCGAGCATATTAATAAGGCTCCTTTCAGTATTGTAGTTCGACAAACTTTTTGATAATTAATAAAGGGTATATTTTCTGTAAGAGTTTCCTCCACAAAACTCTTGTCTCTGAGACCTAGTCGAAACCAGCCCTCCTAGCTCTAAGTTTGTGATTTATCACGAGGCCCTTCATACCTCATGAAGTTCACCTGATCCCACCGCCATTTACACACACCAGAAAACTCACCTCTGAATCCTAAGGCCAATTTTCTCGCCTAAGTTTCTAACAACCAGTCCGAGAGTGTCACGGCCGTATACCAAGGCTTGGATCATTGTGTGGAGCTTGAGCTGGCAAAGTGTTATCGTGTGAGCCGGTTTTGCTGCGTATTAAGGTGGCCGAAATGTTATTGGAGCAGGCCGGAATGCTAGGTGAGCTGGCCGTGTCACCAGCCGAGCCGGCATTGTTGGCCACGTTGCCGCATATTGGGCCGTACATTTGGGCCAAACCCTCCTGGTAAATTAAGACTAAAATAGCTACGACAAACCCTTCTTGTAATCGAATCTATTGCTAACTGCTTGATGCCACACATTACGCTTCATTAATAAGCCTTTACTCAATGAACACTAATGATAAGTTTAGAATGATCATTTTAACATGCCGATCAACTTGACATGTCACAAACTCGTCTGTAACTTCTCATTCAGAGCTCAGAATGACACGAATCCAACGCGCACGTTAAGCTAGCTCAATTTTCTATATTGTGACAAAATTAAAAACTGAAATATCTACGACAAAGCCTCCAAGAAATCGAATTTATTGCAAATTGCGTGATGTCACACATTATGCTTCAATAATAAGCATTTACTCAATGAGCAGCAATGATTTGTTTAGAATGATAATTTTAACTCGCCGCTCAACTAGAAATGTCCGACAAAATTGTCCGTAACTTTTGATTAGGAGCTCCAAATGCCATGAATCCAACACCCACGTTAATCTAGCTCAATTTTCTCTATTCTTACAAAATTTAAGACTAAAATACCTACGACAAAGCCTCCAAGTAATCAAATTTATCGCTAACTACTTGATGCCCCACATTATGCTTCATTAATAAGCCTTTACTCAATGAGCACTATTGATAAGTTTAGAATGATCATTTTAACTGGATAATCAACTTGACTTTTCCGCCCAAAATCGTTTGTAACTTCTGATTCAGAGCTTAAAATGACACTAATCAGACGCCCACGTTAAAATAGCTCAATTTTCTATATTTTGAAAAAATTAAAAAAATAATTGATATGACAAAGCCTCCAAATAATCGAATCTATCGCAAACTGCGTGATGCCACACATTATGCTTCATTAATAAGCATTTACTCAAGGAGCAACAATGATATGTTTAGAATGATCATTTTAACTGGCCGATCAACTTGACTTGTCCGCACTAAATAGTCTGTAACTTTTGATTCAGAGCTCAGAATGACACGAATCCACTTCCCATTAAACTAGCTCAATTTTCTATATTGTGAAAAAATTTAGTACTGAAATAGCTACGACAAACCTCCAAGTAATCCAACCTATCACAAAATGCTTGATGCAATGCACTATGCTTCATTTCTAAGCTTCTACTCAATGAGCACCAATGATCAGTTTAGAATGATCATTTTAACTCTCCGATCAACTTGACATATCCGCACAAAATCATCCATAACTTTTGATTCAGAGCTCAAAATGACATGAATCCAATGCCCCGGTTAAGATTTAGAACTGAATAGCTACAAAATGACATAACTCTCAAATTTCTATATTGTGACAAAATTTAGAACTGAATAGCTGCGACAAAGCCACCAAATCATTGAATCAATCGCAAATAGCATGATGCATGCATTATGCTTCATTACTAAGCCTTTACTCAATGAGAACAAGTGATCAGTTTAGATCAACTCGCTAGTCAACTTGACATGTCCGCCCAAAATCGTCCGTAGATTCTGATTGAGAGCTCAAAATGACAAGAATCCAATGCCCAGGTGAAGCTGGCTCAATTTTATATGTTATGACAAAATTTGGAACTGAAATAGCTACGACAAACCCTCAAAGTCTTCGAATCTATCCCAAACTACGTGATGGCACACATTATGCTTCATTAATAAGCCTTTTCTCAATGAGTAGCAATGATCAGTTTAGAATGATCATTTTAACTTGCCGATCAACTTAACTTTTCCGCACTAAATAGTCTGTAACTTTTGATTTAGAACTCAAAATGACACGAATCCAACGCCCATGTTAAGCTAGCTCAATTATCTATACTGTGAAAATTTCAAAAGTGAAATAGCTACGATAAAGCCTCCAAGTAATCCAATCTATGGCAAAATGATTGATGCGATGCATTATTCTTCATTAATAAGCCTTTACTCAATGAGCACCAATGATAAGTTTAGAAAGATCATTTTAACTTGCCGATCAACTTCACACCCACATTAAACTAGCTCAATTTTCTATATTGTGTCGAAATTTAGAACAGAAATAGCTACGACAAAGCCTGCAAGTCATCAAATATATCGCAACCTGCATGATGCCATGCCTTATGCTTCATTCATAAGCCTTTTCTCAATGAGCACAAATGATAAATTCAGAATGACCGTTTTAACTGGCCAATTAACGTGACTTGTCCACACTAAATACTTTGTAAATTTTGGTTCAGAGCTCAGAATGACACGAATCCAACACCCATGTTAAGCTAGCTAAATTTTTTTATTGTCAAAAAAATTTAAGAATGAAATAGCTAAGAGAAAGCCTCCCAGTAATCCAATCTATCGCAAAATGCATGATGCAAAGCAAAATGATTCATTTATAAGCTTCTACTGAACGAGCACCAATATTCAATTTAGAATGATCATTTTAACTCGCTGATAACCTTCTCATGTCCGCACAAAATCTTCCATGATTAAGAGCTCATACTGACACGAATCCAACTACTAGGTGAAGCTAGCTCAATTTTCTATATTGTGACAAAATTTAAAACTCAAATAGCTAAGAAAAAGCCTCCAAGTCATGGAATCTATAACAAACTATGTGCTGCCACACATTATGCTTAATGCCTTTACTCAATGAGCACCATTAATCAGTTTAGAATGATCATTTTAACTCGCTGATCAACTTGACGTGCCCGCACAAAATCGTCCGTAACTTTTGATTCAGATCTTAGAATGACACGAATCCAGCGCCCATGTTAAGCTACCTCAATTTTCTATATTGTAACAAAATATAAAACCAAAATAGCTACGACAAAACCTCAGAGTCTTCGAATCTATCGGAAACTGCGTGATGCCACACGTTATGCTTTATTAATAAGCCATTACTCAATGAGCTCCAATGATCAGTTTAAAATGATCGTTTTAACTGGCCGATCAACTTGACATGTCCAAACAAAATCATCCGTTACTTCTTATTCAGAGCTTAGAATGACACCAATCCAACGCCCACGTTAAGCTAGCTCAATCTTCTATTATGTGACAAAATTTAGAACTAAAACAGCTACGACAAAGCCTCCAGGTCATAAAATCTATTGCAAGTGGCGTGATGCCATGCATTATGCTTCGTTAATCAAAAATTAAAGACGATTTAGTGCGGACATGCCAAGTGGAACGGCCAGTTAAATTGATCATTCTTAACCGATTATTGGAGCTAATTGTGCAAAGGTTTACAAATGAAGCACCATGCATGGCATCACACAGTTTCGGTTTGATTGGCTAACTTGGAGACTTTGGCCTAGCTATTTCGGTCTTAAATTTTGTAACAATGTAGAAAATTGAGCTTGTTTAACGTAGGCGTTTGATTTCTATCACTCTGAACTCTGAATCAAAAGTTAAAGACGATTTAGTGCGGACAAGTCAATTTGATCCGCAAGTTAAATTGATCGTTCTAAACTGATCATTGTCACTAATTGAGGAAAGGTTTACAAATGAAGCATCATGCAAGGCATCACGCAGTTTCTGATAGATCGCTTACTCGGAGATTTTGTCGTAGCTATTTCAGTGCTAAATTTTGCCAAAATATAGAAAATTTGGATAGTTTAAATTGGGCGTTGCTGAACTCTAAATCAGACGTTACAAATGATTTAGTGTGGAGATGTCAAGTTGATCGGCCAGTTAAAATTATTGTTGTAAACTCATAATTGGTTCTCCTTGAGTAAAAGCTTATAAATGAAGCATAATGCATCGCATCACGCAGTTCAGGATAGATTTGATTAGTGTTAGGCTTTGCCTAGCTCTTCTAGTCTCAAATGTTTTCACAATATGGAAAATTGAGCTACCTTAATGTAGGCATTGGATTCATGTCATTTTGAGCTCTAAATCAAAAAATAAAAACGATTTAGTGTGGACATGTCAAGTTAATCAGCTAGTTAAAGTGATCATTCTAAACTGATTGGTGCTCATTGAGCAAAGGTCTACAAATCAAACTTAATGCATAGTATCACGCAGTTCAGGATAGAATGGTTTAGTTGGAGACTTTGTCGTAGCTATTTCGATTTTAAAGTTTGTTACAATATTGAAAATCGAACTATCTTACGCGGGCAATGGATTTGTGTCATTCTGAACAATGAATCAAAAGTTAAATACCATTTAGTGCGAACATGTCAAGTTGGTCAGCAAATGAAATTGATCATTCTAAACTGATCATTGGTGCTCATTGAGCAAATGTTTACAAATGAAGCATCATGCTTGGCATCACACAGTTTGGGATAGATTTGCTTACTTGGTGACTTTGTCGTAGCTATTGTGGTCTTAAATTTTGTTAAAATATAGAAAATTGAGCTGGCTTAACATGGGTGTTGGATTCGTGTCATTCTAAACTCTAAATCAAAAGCTAAACACGATTGAATGCGGATATGTAGAGTTGATCGACCAGTTCAATTGATCATTCTAAACTGATCATTGGTGCTAATTGAGGAAAGGTTTACAAATGAAGCATCATGCATAGCATCACACAGTTTGGGATAGATTGGATTACTTGGAGACTTTGTCGTAGCTATTTCAGTCTTAAATTTTTGACAATATAGAAAACTGAGCTAGCTTAAAGTAGGCGTTTGATTTGTGTCACTCTGAACTCTGAATCAAAAATCAAAGACGATTTAGTGCGGACATGCCAAGTTTATCGGCCAGTTAAATTGATCATTCTAAACTGATTATTGGTGCTCATTGAGCAAAGGTTTACAAATGAAACATCATGCCTGGCATCATGCAGTTTCGGATAGATTGGCTAACTTGGAGACTTTGGCGTAGCTATTTCGGTCCTAAATTTTGTCACAATATAGAAAATTGAGCTAGCTTAACGTAGGCGTTGTATTTTTGTCAATTTGAACCCTGAATCAAAAGTTACAGACGATTTAGTGCGGACATGTCAATTTCCCCCTCACTTTCACATGGTCTTAATTTCTGCTTGCTATTATTTATTAGGACAATCTAAAGGATGACTTCATAGTTGAAGACTCAATCGTGGCTTCCGATGAAGATGAATTGGATGATGACGAGGATGATTTTTTTGAATCTGTTTGTGCAATGTGTGACAATGGTGGCGAGCTTCTGTGGTATGTTTCCTTGCTGGATATTGATCTTGTAGTTTTGTTTTCTCTGGAAGTTCTTTGCAGAACAAGTAGTTCACCTTCTGCTTTCTTCGTAAAGAAGGCCTTGATTGTTTATTTGTGTTTATGTTGGCGTTTTCTTTTACATTTGCCAAATGATCTCTAAAACCTTTATTGTTTTAAACAATTTCTTTCTTTAATTTTGAACTCAAGCATACCTTCCATAGTTGGATTTGCATTCGGCATTATACATGGCATCACGCAGTTTCGGATAGATTGGCTTACTCGTTGATGATATCCAAGGTGGAGAAAAAGATCTTGCGGTTAGTCTCTATATAGCAAGAGAAATGTTCTTCCCGAAAGAAGTTCGCTAAGAGATTTTGTCGTAGCTATTTTGTTGCTAAATTTTGCCACAATATAGAAAATTAGGATTTTAACGTGGGCGTTGCTGAACTCTAAATGATACGTTACAAACGCTTTAGTGCGTACATGTCAAGTTGATCGGCTGGTTAAAATAATTATTCTAAACAGATAATTGCTTCTCCTTGAGTAAAAGCTTATAAATGAAGCATAATGCATCGCATCACGCAGTTTAGGATAAATTGGATTACTTTGAGGATTTGCCTAGCTCTTCTAGTCTCAAATGTTGTCACAATATGGAAAATTGAGCTACCTTAACATAGTCATGTAATTTTGAGCTCTAAATCCAAAGTTAAAGACGATTTAGTGTGGACATGTCAATTTGATCAGCTAGTTAAAGTGATCATTCTAAACTGATAATTGGTTCTGATTGAGCAAAGGTTTACAAATGAAACATAATGCATGGCATCACACAGTTTGGGATAGATTGGATTAGTTGGAGACTTTTTCATAGCTATTTCAGTCTTAAATTTTGTCACAATAATGAAAATCGAACTAGCTTACGCGGGCATTGGATTCATGTCATTCTGAACGATGAATCAAAAGTTAAAAACAATTTTGTGCGGACATGTCAGATTGATCCGCAAGTTAAAGTGATCGTTCTAAACTGATCATTGGCGCTCCTTGAGGAAAGGTTTACAAATGAAGCATCATGCATGGCATCACGATGTTTTGGATAGATCGCTTACTCGGAGATTTTGTCGTAGCTATTTCAGTGCTAAATTTTGCCAAAATATAGAAAATTGGGATAGTTTAATGTGGGCGTTGCTAAACTCTAAATCAGACGTTACTAACGATTTAGTGTGGACATGTCAAGTTTATCGGCCAGTTAAAATGATTATTCTAAACTCATAATTGGTTCTCCTTGAGTAAAAGCTTATAAATGAAGAATAATGCATCGCATCACGCAGTTTAAAATAGCTTACGCGGGCATTGGATTCGTGTTATTCGGAATGATGAATTAAAAGTTAAATACGATTTAGTGCGGACATGTCAATTTGATCGGCCATTTAAATTGATCATTCTAAACTGATCATTGGTGCTCATAGAGAAAATGTTTACAAATGAAGCAGATGGATGACATCAGGCAGTTTGGGATAGATTGGCTTACTCTGTGACTTTGTCTTAGATATTGCGGTCTTAAGTTTTGTTACAATATAGTAAATTGAGCTAGCTTAACGTGGGTGTTGGATTCGTGTCATTCTTAACTCTGAATCAAAAGTTACACACGATTGAATGCGAACATGTCAAGTTGATCGGCCAGTTCATTTGATCATTCTAAACTGATCATTGGTGCTAATTGAAGAAAGGTTTACAATGAAGCATCATGCATCATCACACAGTTTGGGATAGATTGGATTACTTGGAGACTTTGTCGTAGCTATTTCAGTCTTAAATTTTTCACAATATAGAAAATTGAGCTAGCTTAAAGTAGGCGTTTGATTTGTGTTACTCTGAACTCTGAATCAAAAATAAAAGACGATTTAGTGCGGACATGCCAAGTTGATCGTCCAGTTAAATTGATCCTTCTAAACTGATTATTGGTGCTCATTGAGAAAAGGTTTAGAAATGAAACATCATGCATGGTATCACGCAGTTACGGTTAGATTGGCTAACTTGGAGACTTTGGCATAGCTATTTCGGTCCTAAATTTTGTCAGAATATAAAAAATTGAGCTACCTTAACGTAGGCGTTTGATTTGTGTCACTCTGAACTCTGAATCAAAAATTAAAGACGATTTAGTGTGGACATGCCAAGTGGAACGGCCAGTTAAATTGATCATTCTAAACCAATTATTGGAGCTAATTGTGCAAAAGTTTAAAAATGAAGCATCATGCAGGGCATCACACAGTTTCGGTTTGATTGGCTAACTTGGAGACTTTGGCGTAGCTATTTCGGTCTTAAATTTTGTCACAATGTAGAAAATTGAGCTAGTTTAACGTAGGCGTTTGATTTCGATCACTCTGAACTCTGAATCAAAAGTTAAAGACGATTTAGTGCGGACAAGTCAATTTGATCCGCAAGTTAAATTGATCGTTCTAAACTGATCATTGGCATTCATTGAGGAAAGGTTTACAAATGAAGCATCATGCAAGGCATCACGCAGTTTCTGATAGATCGCTTACTCGGATATTCTGTCATAGCTATTTTGGTGTAAGTTTTGCCAAAATATAGAAAATTTGGATAGTTTAAATTGGGCGTTGCTGAACTCTAAATCAGACGTTACAAATGATTTAGTGTGGAGATCTCAAGTTGATCGGCCAGTTAAAATGATTGTTGTAAACTCATAATTGGTTCTCCTTGAGTAAAAACTTATAAATGAAGCATAATACATCGCATCACACAGTTCAGGATAGATTTGATTAGTTTTAGGCTTTGCCTAGCTCTTATAGTCTCAAATGTTTTCACAATATGGAAAATTGAGCTACCTTAATGTAGGCGTTGGATTCATGTCATTTTGAGCTCTAAATCAAAAGTTAAAAATGATTTAGTGTGGACATGTCAAGTTGATCAGCTAGTTAAAGTGATCATTCTAAACTGATTGGTGCTCATTGAGCAAAGGTTTACAAATCAAACATAATGCATAGTATCACGCAGTTCAGGATAGATTGGTTTAGTTGGAGACTTTGTCGTAGCTATTTCGATTTTAAAGTTTGTTACAATATAGAAAATCGAACCATCTTACGCAGGCAATGGATTCGTGTCATTCTGAACAATGAATCAAAAGTTAAATACCATTTAGTGCGAACATGTCAAGTTGGTTGGCCAATTAAATTGATCATTCTAAACTGATCATTGGTGCTCATTGAGCAAATGTTTAGAAATGAAGCATCATGCTTGGCATCACACAGTTTGGGATAGATTTGCTTACTTGGTGACTTTGTCATAGCTATTGTGGTCTTAAATTTTGTTAAAATATAGAAAATTGAGCTGGCTTAACGTGGGTGTTGGATTCGTGTCATTCTAAACTCTAAATCAAAAGTTACACACGATTGAATGCAGATATGTAGAGTTGATCGACCAGTTCAATTGATCATTCTAAACTGATCATTGGTGCTAATTGAGGAAAGGTTTACAAATGAAGCGTCATCCATAGCATCACACAGTTTGGGATAGATTGGATTACTTGGAGACTTTGTCGTAGCTATTTCAGTCTTAAATTTTTCACAATATAGAAAATTGAGCTAGCTTAAAGTAGGCGTTTGATTTGTGTCACTCTGAACTCTGAATCAAAAATTAAAGACGATTTAGTGCGGACATGCCAAGTTTATCGGCCAGTTAAATTGATCATTCTAAACTGATTATTGGTGCTCATTGAGCAAAGGTTTACAAATGAAACATCATGCATGGCATCATGCAGTTTCGGATAAATTGGCTAACTTGGAGACTTTGGCATAGCTATTTCGGTCCTAAATTTTGTCACAATATATAAAATTGAGCTAGCTTAACGTAGGTGTTGTATTTTTGTCACTCTGAATTCTGAATCAAAAGTTAAAGACGATTTAGTGCGGACATGTCAATTTGATCGGGAAGTTAAATTGATCATTCTAACCTGATCATTGGCGCTCATTGAGGAAAGGTTTACAAATGAAGCATCATACATGGCATCACGCAGTTTTGGAAAGATTGGCTTACTCGTTGATGACATCCAAGGTGGAGAAAAAGATCTTGCGGTTAGTCTCTATATAACAAGAGAAATGTTCTTCCCGAAAGAAGTTCTCTAGGAGATTTTGTCGTAGCTTATAAACGAAACATAATGCATCGCATCACGCAGTTTAGGATAAATTGGATTACTTTGAGGATTTGCCAAGCTCTTCTAGTCTCAAATGTTGTCACAATATGGAAAATTGAGCTACCTTAACATAGGCATGTAATTTTGAGCTCTAAATCAAAAGTTAAAGACGATTTAGTGCGGACATGTCAATTTGATCAGCTAGTTAAAGTGATCATTCTAAACTGATAATTGGTTCTCATTGAGCAAAGGTTTACAAATGAAACATAATGCATGGCATCACACAGTTTGGGATAGATTGGCTTACTTGGTGACTTTGTCATAGCTATTGAGGTCCTAAATTTTGTTACAATATAGAAAATTGAGCTAGCTTAACGTGGGTGTTGGATTCGTCTCATTCTAAACTCTAAATGAAAAGTTACACATGATTTAATGCGGACATGTCAAGTACATCGGCAAGTTAAAATGATTATTTTAAACAGATCATTGGTGCTCCTTGAGTAAAGGCTTATAAATCAAGCATAATTCAAGGCATCACGCAGTTCAGGATAGATTGGATTACATTGAGGCTATGTCTAGCTCTTTCCGTCTCAAAGGCTGTCACATTATGGAGAATTAAGCTAGCTTAACGTGGGCGTTGGATTCATTTCATTTTGAGATCCAAATCAAAAGTCAAACAAAATTTTTGGTGGAAATGTCAAGTTGATCAGCTAGTTAAAATGATCATTCTAAACTAATAATTGGTCCTCATTGTGCAAACATTTACAAGTGAAGCATAATGCATGTCGTAGCTATTTTGGTCTTAGCTATTTTGGTCTTAAATTTTGCACAATATAGTAAATCGAAGAAGCTTAACGTGGGCATTAGATTCATGTCATTCTCAACTCTGAATCAAAAGTGAAAGACGATTTAGTGCGGACATGTCAAGTTCATCGGCAGTTAAATTGATCATTCTACACTGATAATTGTTGCTCATTGAGCAAAAGTTTACAAATGAAGCATAATGCATGGTATCACGCAGTTTGGGATAGGTTGGATTACTTGGAGGCTTTGTCGTGGCTATTTCGTTCTTAAATTTTGTGAGAACGTAGGAGATTGAGATAGTTTAATGTGGGCTTTTGATTCACGTCATTCCGAACTCTGAATCAAAAGTTAAACGATTTAGTGCGGACATGTCAAGTTCATCGGCGAGTTAATTTTATCATTCTAAACTGATCATTGGTGTCAATGAGCAAAGGTTTACAAATGAAGCACTTTTGGATAGATTGGCTTACTTGGAGATTTTGTTTGTAGCTATTTTGGTCCTAAATTTTGTCACACTAAAGAAAATTGAACTAGCTTATCATGGACGTTGGATTCGTGTCATTCTGAACTCTAAATGAAAAGTTACAGATGATTTAGTGCGGACATGTCAAGTTGATTGGACAGTTAAAACGATTATTCTAAACTGATTAGTGGTGCTCTTTGAGTAAACGCTTATAAATGAAGCATAATGCATGACATCACATAGTTTAGGATAGATTGGATTATTTGAGGTTTTGCCTACCTTTTTCGGTCTCAAATGTTGTCACAATCTGGAAAATTGAGCTAGCTTAACATGGGCGTTGGGTTCATGTCATTTTGAGCTCTGAATCAAAAGTTAAAGACGATGTAGTGTGGACTTGTTAAGTTGATCGGCCAGTTAAACTGATCATTCTAAATTGATAAATGGTTCTTATTGAGCAATGGTTTACAAATCAAGCATAATGCATGGTATCACGCAGTTTGGGTTAGATTATCAAACTTGGAGACTTTGTCAAATCTATTTCGTCATAAATTTTGTCACAATATTGAAAATTGAGCTAGCTTAATGTGGTCGTTGGATTCGTGTCATTCGGAACTCTAAATCAAAAGTTACAAATGGTTTAGTGCGACATGTCAAGTTGATAAGCCAGTTAAAATGATCGAATAATAATTCTTGAGTTAAGTCTTATAAATGAAGCATAATGCATGGCATCACATAGTTTAGGATAGATTGGATTACTTTGAGGCTTTGTCTAGCTCTTTTAGTCTCAAATGTTGCCAAATTATGGAGAATTGAGCTAGCTTAACGTGGGCGTTGGATTCATGTCATTTTACGATCCAAATCAAAAGTTAAAGACGATTTTGTGTGGACATGTCAAGATAATCAGCTAGTTAAAATGATAATTCTAATCTAATAATTGGTCCTTATTGTGCAAAGGTTTACAAATGTAGCATAATGCATGGCGTCATGAAGTTTGGGATAGATTTGATTACTTGGACACTTTGTCGTAGCTATTTTGGTCTTAAATTTTGTCACGGTATAGAAAAATGAGCTAGCTCAACGTGGGTTTTGGATTTGTGTAATTCTGAACTCTACATAAAACGTTACGAATGATTTAGTGCGAGATGTCAAGTTCATCGGCCAGTTAATATGAATTTTCTAAACTAATCATTGCTGCTCATTGAGTAATGGCTTATAAATGAAGCATAATGCAAGGCATAATGCGGTTTAGTATATATTGGACTCCATTGAGGCTTTGCCTAGCTTTTTGAGTCTCAAATTTTGTTACAATACGGAAAATTGAGCTAGCACAACGTGGTTGTTGGATTCATATTATTTTGAGCTCTAAATCAAATGTTAAAGATGATTTAATGCGGACATGTAAAGTTGATCGGCCAGTTAAATTGATCATTCTAATTGATCATTGGTGCTCATTGAGCAATAATATACAAATGAAGCATATCACATGACATCACAAAGTTTGAGATAGATCTGATTAGTTGGAGACTTTTTAGTAGCTACTTCGGTCCTAAATTTTGTCACAATATAGAAAATTGAGCTAGCTTAACATGGGTGTTGGATTTGTGTCATTCTGAACTCTAAATCAAAATTTACGAACGAGTTAGAAATGTCAAGTTCATCGGCCGGTTAAAATAATTATTCTAAAATGATCATTTGTGCTATTTGAGTAAAAGCTTATAAATAAATCATAATGCATGGCAACACAAAGTTTAAGATATATTGGATTACATTGAGGTTTGCTTAGCTCTTTCAGTCTCAAATATTGTTACAATATGGAAAATTGAGATAGCTTGATGTGGGCGTTGGATTCTTGTCATTTTGAGCTCTAAGTCCAAATTTGAAGACGATTTAGTGCGGACATGTCAAGTTGATCAGCTAGTTACAATGATCATTCTAAACGTGGATAGGTTGGATTACTTAGAGACTTTGTCATAGCTATTTTGGTCTTAAATTTTGTCACAATGTAGAAAATTAAGCTAGCTTAACGTGGGCGTTTGATTTTTGTCATTCTAAACTCTGAATCAAAAGTTAAAGACGATTTAGTGCGTACATGTCAAGTTGATCAGCTTGTTAAAGCGATCATTCTAAATTGATAATTGGTGCTCATTGAGCAAAGGTTTACAAATGAAGCATAATGCATGTCATCACGTAGTTTGGGATTTGTTAGATTACTTAGAGACTTTTTCGTAGCTATTTTGGTCATAAGTTTTGTCACAATATAGAAAATTGAGGTAGCTTAACGTCGGCGTTTGATTCGTGTCATTATGAAATCTGAATCAAAAGATAAAGACGATTTAGTGCGTACATGTCATGTTGATTGGCCAGTTAAATCGGTCATATTAAACAGATCATTGGTTCTCATTGAGCAAAGGTTTACAAATGAAGCATCCTGAATGGCATCACGCAGTTTGGGATATATTTGATTACTTGGAGACTAATTCGTAGCTTTTTCGGTCCTAAATTTTGTCACAGTATAGAAAATTGAGCTAGCTTCACGTGAGTGTTTGATTTAAGTCATTCTGAACTCTAAATCAAAAGTTACAAACGGTTTAGTGTGAGATGTCAAGTTCATCGTCCAGTTCAAATGATTATTCTAATCTGATAATTGGTGCTTATTGAGTAAAGGCTTATAAATGAAGCATAATGCATGGCATTGCGCTGTTCAGGATAGATTGGATTACTTTGAGGCTTTGCATAGCTCTTTTAGTATCAAATGGTTTCAACATATGGAAAATTGAGATAGCTTAACGTGGGCATTGGATTCATGTCATTTTCAACTCTATATCAAAAGTTAAAGAAGATTTAGTGCTGATATGTCAAGTTGATCATCTAGTTAAAATGATCATTCTAAACTGATAAGTTGTGTTCAGCGAGCAATGGTTTAAAATGAAACACAATGCATGGCATCACGCAGTTTGCAATAGATTGGATTACTTGGAAATATTGTCGTAGCTATTTCGGTCAGAAATTTTGCGACAATATAGAAAATTGAGCTAGCTTAACGTGGGCGTTGGATTCTTGTCATTCTGAACTCTAAATCAAAAGTTAAAGACGATGTAGTGAGGACATGATGAGGACATCAGGTCGTATGTCAGCCAGGAGACCAGACTGGCCGACCAGGAACCTTGCCCGAGACAGACGGGCAATTTGGCACGTCTGCCGGCCCAAGCGGTACCGCCGGACCCTCGACCAATAGGACCAGGCCGATCAGCATTGCCGGCGGAGAGGCCCAAGCTTCCGGCACACTTGGTGGCGACGTGGATGACACCGCCGGTCCCCTTGGTGA
>JAEVFF010000837.1:0-61797 GCA_018901945.1 Pugionium dolabratum | reverse complement strand
ACAAGGACGGCCACCTTCCATTTCTTGGCCGTGAGGTAAGTAAGGTAAAAGTTTTCAATACGAATATTTGCCTCTTTCTGTTTTGCAGAGTAGGATCTAGAATATTTACATTTTTTGAGTCAAAGATATTTTAGGAATAGGTCCTTTTTCGTTTATGCATTTTTGTACATTTTCCATTTGTGCACTTTTGTAATCTTTCCTTTTCTTTCTTTGAGTCGACCCTAGAAGGTCAAGCTGTCGAGCATATTAATAAGGCTCCTTCCAGCATTGTAGTTCGACAACCGTTTTGATATTAATAAAGTGCGAATTTTCTCTTACAAGTTTTTCTCTCAAGATTTGTGAGGTGTTCGAGGCTTGTATCGGGACATGTCAATTTGATCGGCCAGTTAAAATGATTATTCTAAACTGATCATTGGTGCTCCTTGAGTAAAGGATTAGAAATGAAGCATAATGCATGGCATCACGAAGTTTTGGATAGTTTGGATTACTTGGAGGCTTTGTCGTAGTTATTTCGGTCTTAAATTTTGTCACAATATAGAAAATGGAGCTAGCTTAACCTGGGTGTTGGATTTGTGTCATTCTGTGCTCTGAATCAAAAGTTATATGGACGATTTATTGCGCACATATCAAGTTGATCGGCCAGTTAAAATGATCATTCTAAACTGATCATTGGTGCTCCTTATGTAAAGGCATATAAATGAAGCATAATGCATGGCATCATGCAGTTTGGAATAGGTTAGATTATTTGGAGGCTTTATCGTAGCTCTTTAAGTCTAAAATGTTGTCACAATATAGAAAATTGTGCTAGCTTATCGTGGGCATTGCATTCGTGACATTCTGAACTCTAAATCAAAAATTATGGACGATTTAGTGCAGACATGTTAAGTTGATCAATCAATTAAAATGATCATTCTAAAATGATAATTGGTTCTCCTTTAGTAAAGGCTTACTAATGAAGCATAATGAGTGGCATCACGTATTTTGGTATAGATTGGATTAATTAGAGGCTTTGTCGTATCTCTTTGAGCCTCAAATATTTTCACAATATAGAACAGTGAGCTAGCTTAAAGTGGGCCTTGAATTCGTGTCATTCTGAACTCTAAATCAAAAATTACAGACGATTTAGTGCATACATGTCAAGTTGAATGGCCAGTTAAAATGATCATTCTAAACTGATTGTTGGGGCTCCTTGAGTAAAGGCTTATAAATGAATCATAATGCATGTCATCATGCAGTTTGGCATACATTGGATTACTTGGAGGCTTTTTCCTAGCTCTTTTAGTTTCAAATGTTGTCACACGATAGAAAATTGAGCTAGCTAAACGTGGGCATTGGATTCGTGTCATTATGAACTCTAAATCAAAAGTTACCGACGATTTAGTGCGGACATGTAAAGTTGATGGACCAGTTAAAATGATAATTCTAAACTGATCATTGGTTCTCCTTTACTAATGGGTTATAAATGAAGGATAATTGATGGCATCACGTAGTTTGAGATACATTGGATTACTTGGAAGCTTTTTCGTAGCTGTTTCAGTCTCAAATCTTGTCTAAATATAGAAAATCGAGATAACTTAAATGGGCGTTGGATTCATGTTATTTTAAACACTAAATCAAAAGTTACGGACGATTCAGTGCGAACATTTCAAGTTGATTGGCCAGTTAAAAAAATGATCATTCTAAACTGATCATTGATGCTCCTTAAGTAAAAGCTTACTGAAGAAGCATAATGCATGGCATCATGCAGTTTGGGACACATTGGATTACTTGGAGGCTTTGTTGTAGCTCTTTCAGTCTCAAATGTTGTCACAATATCTGAAATTGAGCTACCTTAATGTAGGTGTTGTATTCGTGTCATTCTGAACTCTAAATCAAAAGGAACGGATGGTTCCATTTAAAATGATCATTCTAAACGTATCATTGGTGCTGCTTGAGTAAAGTCTTATAAATGAATCATATTGAATTGCATCCCACAGTTTGGGATACGTTGAATTACTTGAAGGCTTTTTCGTACCTCTTTCAATCACAAATGTTGTCACAATATGGAAAATTTAGCTAGGTTAACGTGGGCGTTGGACTTTTGTCATTCTGAACTCTAAATCAAAAGTTATGGACGATTTAATGAGGACATTTCAGGTTGATCGGCTAGTTAAAATGATCATTCTAAACTGATCATCGGTGCTACATAAGTAAAGGCATATAAGTGAAGCAAAATGCAAGACATCACGTAGTTTGGGATATATTGGATTACTTGGAGGCTATGTCGTAGCTCTTTCAGTCTTAAATCTTGCCCCAAAATAGAGACTTGAGATAGCTTAACATGGGTGTTGGATTCATGTCATACCTTAACGCGGGTGTTCTATGCGTGTAATTCTGAACTCTAAATCAAAAGTTATGGACGATTTAGTGCGGACATGTTAAGTTGATCGGGTAGTTAAAACGACCACTCTAGCTGATCATTGTTGCTCCATGAGTAAATGCTTATAAATGAAGTGTAATGCATGGAATCATGCAGTTTTGAATAGATCGTTGGACGCTTTGTCGTAGCTATTTCGCACCTAAATTTTTTCACAATATTTAAAATTGAGCTAGCTTAACATGGGCGTTGGATTTGTTTCATTTAGAACTCTAAATCAAAAGTTACGGACGATTTAGTGTGGACATGTCAAGTTGATAGGCCAGTTAAATTGATCAATCTAAACTGATCATTGTTCCTCCTTGAGTAAGAGGTTATAAATGAAGCATAATACATGGCATCACGGTATTTGGAATAGTTTGGATTACTTGGATGCTTTTTCATAGTGTATTTCAATCTTAAATTTTGACACAATAAAGAAAATTGAGCTACTTTAACGTGGCCGTTTTATTTGTGTCATTTCAAACTATAAATCAAAAGTTACGGATGATTTGTTGCAGACATGTCAAGTTGATAGCCCAATTAAAATGATCATTCTAAACTAATCATTGGTGCTCCTTGAGTTAGGGGTTATAAATGAAGCATAATGCATGGCATCACGTAGTTTGGGATACATTGGATTACTTAGACGCTTTGTCGTATCTCTTTTGATCTCAAATGCTGTCACAATATGCAAAATAGAGCCAGCTTAATGTGGGATCATGCAGTTTGGGATTCATTGGATTACTGGAGGCTTTGTAGTAACTCTTTCAGTCTCAAATGTTGTCATAATATGGAAAATTTAGCTAGCTTAACGTGGACTTTGTATTTTTGTCATTCTGAGCTCTCAATCAAAAGTTACGGATGATTTAATGCGGTCATGTCAGGTTGATCGGCTAGTTAAAATAATAATTCTAAGCTGATCATCGGTGTTACTTAAGTAAAGGTATATAAATGAAGCATAATGCACTGCATCAGGTAGTTTGGGATATATTGGATTACTTGGAGGCTATGTCGTAGCTTATTCAGTCTTAAATGTTGTCCCAAAATAGAGAGTTGAGCTAGCTTAACGGGGTCGTTGGATTCATGTTATTCTGAACTCTAAATCAAAGTAACAGACGATTTAGTGCGGAAATGTTAAGTTGATCGGGTAGTTAAAACGACTATTCTAACTAATCATTGGTACTCCTAGAGAAACGGCTTATAAATGATGTGTAATGCATGGCATCAAGCAGTTTGGGATAGATTGGATTACTTAGACGCTTTGTCGTAGCTATTTCGGACTTAAATTTTGTTACAATATTTAAAATTTAGCTAGCTGAACGTGGGCCTTGGATTTGTTTCATTTTGAATTCTAAATTCAAAATTACGTACAATTTATTGTGGACATGTCACGTTGATAGGCCAGTTAAATTGATCAATCTAAACTGATCATTGGTCCTCCTTGAGTAAAAGCTTATAAATGAAGCATAATGCATAGCATCACACAGTTTGGAATAGTTTGGATTACTTGGAGGCTTTGTCATAGTGTATTTCCGTCTTAAATTTTCACACAATATAGAAAATTGAGCTAGCTTAATGTGGGCATTGGATTCGTGTCATTTCGAACTATAAATCAAAAATTTATGGACAATTTGTTGCAGATATGTCATGTTGATCGCCCAGTTAAAATGATCATTCTAAACTAATCATTGGTGCTCCTGAAGTTAGGACTTATAACTGAAGCATCATCGATGAGGACATCAGGTCGTACATCCAGCCAGGAGACCAGACGGGCCGACCAGGAAGCTTGCCCAAGACAGCCGGGCCATTTGGCACGTCTGCCGGCCCAAGTGGTACCGCCGGACCTTCGACCAATAGGACCAGACCGACCAGCATTGCCGGCGGAGAGACCCAAGCTTCCGGCACACTTGGTGGCGACGTGGATGACACCGCCGGTCCCCTTGGTGATGCCACCAACTCTGGGATCAACTTGGCCGGTCCTGAAGGCATTCTGGCCAGTACCTCGCACAGTCCAGCCGGTACAGCCGATCCAGCCGAGTGCACGAGCATTTCTACTTCTACACAAGGAAACTCGGACCAGATAAGCTACGAGCTTCAGGACATGCATCTAGAGGAAGTCTCCACACCAGTAGTGCCACCAGGAGCAATGACAAGGAGCAGATCAAGGGCACTCTTCCAAGAGTTCAGCTTATGGGTCGACAAGCTCCTAGAGGAAGATCAACTAAGGGCAATAGGCCAGAAGTGCAAAGAAGAGTCCAAAGGCTTCTCAACAACACAAGGGGCATCAGAAACTTGGGCTTTAGTGGCAAGAGAGGTCAGGGCCCAAAGATTCCTAACCCTGCTCCAAGTCGAAGACTAGGAGCAAGGCGCGTGCATGCCACAAGGACGGCCACCTTCCATTTCTTGGCCGTGAGGTAAGTAAGGTAAGTTTTAAATAAGAATATTTGCCTCTTTCTGTTTTGCAGGGTAGGATCTAGAATATTTACATTTATTGAGTCAAAGACATTTTAGGAATAGGTCCTTTTTCGATTATACACTTTTGTATCTTTTCCTTTTGTGCACTTTTGTAAATTTTCCTTTTCTTATTTGAGTCGACCCAAGAAGTTCAAGCTGTCGAGCATATTAATAAGGCTCCTTCCAGCATTGTAGTTTGACAACCCTTTTGATATTAATAAAGTGCGAATTTTCTCTCTACAAGTTTTTCTCTCAAGAAGCTTGTGCGTTTAGAACCTAGTTGAGACCAGCCCTCCTAGCTCTAAGTTTGTGATTTATCACGAGGTCCATCACCCCTCGTGTGGTTCACTTCACCCTTCCAACGAATACCAACCCAAAACACCCTATCCAAGAAGTCTAAGGTCGAGTTTCTCACCTAACCTTCTCCAAACAGCCCACGCGCATATAAGCCTTGAATCGAGGCTTGTATCAATAATGCATGGCATCACACAGTTTCCAATACATTCAATTACTTAGAGGCTTTGTCGTATCTCTTTCAATCTCAAATTGTGTCACAATAAAGAAAATTGAGCTAGCTTAACGTGAGCGTTGGACTCATGTTTTTTTGAGCTCCAAATCAAAAGTAAAAGACAATTTAGAGTGGACATGTCAATATAATCAGCTAGTTAATATGATCATTTTAAAGTTATAATTGGTGCCTTTTTAGTAAAGGCTTATAAATGAAGCATAACGTATGGCATCACGCAGTTTGGAATAGATTGAATTACTTGGAGGCTTTCTTTTAGCCATTTCGGTCTTCAAATTCGTCACAATATAGAAAATTGAGCTAGCTTAACGTGGGCATTTGATTCATGTCATTTTGAACTATAAATCAAAAGTTACAGACGAATTAGTGCAGACATGTCATATTGATCGGCTAGTTAAAATCGTCATTCGAAACTCATTGGTGCTCCTTGAGTAAAGGCTAGTAAATGAAGCATAATCAATATATCACACAGTTTGGGATACATTGGATTCCTTGGAGGTTTTTTCGTAGCTCTTTTTGTCTCAAATTTTGTCACAATATGGAAAATTGAGCTAGCTTAACGTGGGCGTTGGATTCGTGTCATTCTGAACTCTAAATAAAAAGTTAAGAACAATTTATTGCGGAAATGTCAAGTTGATCTGCCAGTTAAAAATATCATTCTAAACTGATCATTGGTGCTCTTTAAGTAAAGGCTATTAAATGAAGCATAATGCAAGGAATCACACAGTTTGGGCTATATTGGATTACTTGAAGGCTTTTTCGTAGCTATTTCAGACTTAAATTTTGTCACAATATTGAAAATTGAGCTAGCTTAACATGGGTGTTGGATTTGTGTCATTTTGAGCTCTAAAAAAAACATTATGGACGATTTAGTGCGGACAAGTCAAGTTGATAGGCCAATCAAAATGATCATTACATACCGATCATTGGTGCTCCTTGGGTAAAGGGTTTTAAATTAAGCATAATGGATGGCATCACGCAGTTTGGGATAGATTGGATTACTTGGAGGCTTTGTCGTACCTCTTTTAGTCTCAAATGTTGTCACGATATAGAAAATTAAGGTAGCTTAACGTGGGCGTGTGATTTGTGTGATTTTCAACTCTAAATCAGAAGTTACAGACTATTAAGTGTGGACATGTCAAGTTTATCGGCCAGTTAAAATTATAATTCTAAACTGATCATTGGTGCTGATTGAGTAAAGGCTAATAAATGAAGCATAATGCATGGCATCACGCTTTTTGGGGTACATCGGACTACTTGAAGGCTTTTTCGTAGCTTTTTCAGTCTCAAATGTTGTCAGAGTATGGAAAATTGAGCTAGCTTAACATGGGTGTTGGATTCGTGTCATTTTGAATTTTAAATCAAAAGTTACAGACGATTTGGTGGGGACATGTCAAGTTGATCGGCCTGATAAAATGATCATTCAAAACTTATCATTGGTGCTCCTTGAGTAAAAGCTTATAAATGAAGCATAATGCATTGCATATCGCAGTTTGGGATACATTGGATTACATAGAGGCTTTTTTGTAACTCTTTCAATGTCAAATATTGTCACAATATGGAATATTGAGCTAACTTAATGTGGGCGTAGGATTCGTGTCATTCTGAACTCTAAATCAAAAGTTAGAAAAGATTTATTGCAGACATGTCATGTTGATCGGTCTGTTAAAATTATCATTCTAAACTGATCATTGGTTCTCTTTAAGTAAAGGCTTATAAATGAAGCATAAATCATGGCATCACGGAGTTTGAGCTAGATTGGATTACTTGGAATCTTCGTCGTAGCTATTTCAGACTTAAATTTTGACATAATGTTGAATATTGAGCGGGCGTGTGATTTGTGTCATTTTCAACTCTAAATCAAAAAGTACAGATGACATTAGTGTGCACATGTCAAGTTGATCGGCCAGCTAAAATGATCATTCTATACCGATCAATAGTGCTCCTTGAGTAAAGGGTTATAAATGTAGCATAATGGATGGCATCACGCTGTTTGGGATACATTGGTTTACATGGAGGCTTTTTCGTAGCTTTTCCAGTCTCAAATGTTGTCACAATATAGAAAATTGAGCTAGCTTAACATGGGTATTGGATTCGTGTCATTTTGAAAACACTAAATCAAACGTTACGGACAATTTAGTGCGGACATGTCAAGTTGATCGGCCACTTAAAATTATCATTCTAAACTGATCATTGGTGCTGCTTATAAATGAAGCATAATGCATGGCATCACGCAGTTTGTGATACATTGGATTACTTGGAGTCTTTTTCTTAGCTTTTTCAGTCTCAAATGTTTTCATAATATGGAAAATTGAGCTAGCTTAACGTGGGTGTTGGATTCGTGTCATTTTGAACTTTAGATAAAAAAATGGACGATTTAATGCGGATATGTCAAGTTGATCGATCTGTAAAAATGATCATTCAAAACTGATCATTGGTGCTCCTTTAGTAAAGGCTTATAAATGAAGAATAATGCATGGCATCCCACAGTTTGGATACCATGGATTACTTAGAGGCTTTTTCGTAGCTCTTTCAGTGTCTAATGTTATCATAATATGGAAAACTAAGCTAGCATAACGTAGATGTTGGATTCGTGTCATTTTGAACTTTAAATCAAAAGTTACGGATGATTTAGTGCGGACATGTCAAGTTGATCGGCCAATAAAAATGATTATTCTAAACTGATCATTGGTGTCTTTAAATAAATGCTTATAAATGAAGCATAAAGCATGGCATCACGCAGTTTGGGCTAGATTGGATTACTTAGAGTCTTAGTCGTAGCAATTTCAGAATTAAATTTTGTCACAATATTGAAAATTAAGCTAGCTTAACGTGAGCGTTTGATTTGTGTCATTTTGAACTCTAAATAAAAAATTATAGACAATTTAGTGCAGACGTGTCAAGTTGATCGGCCAGTTAAAATGATCATTCTAAAACGATCATTGGTTTTCCTTGAGTAAAGGGTAAAAAAATTAAGCATAATAGATGGGATCACGCAGTTTGGGATTCATTGGACAAGTTGGAGGCTTTGTCGTAGCTCTTTTACTCTCAAATTTTATCACAATATAGAAAATTGAGCAACATTAATGTGGGTGTTGGATTTGTGTCATTCAGAACTCTAAATCAAAAGATACAAACGATTTCTTGCGAACATATCAAGTAGATCAGTCAGTTAAAATTATCATTCTAAACTGATCATTGGTTCTCCTTTAGTAAAGTCATATAAATGAGGCAAAATGCATGGCATCCTGCAGGTTGGGATACATTAAATTACTTGAGGCTTTTTTGTAGCACTTTCAGTCTCAAATGTTGTCACAATATGGAAAATTAAGCTAGCTTAACGTGGAAGTTGATTCTTTTCATTCTGAACTCTAAATAGAAAGTTACGGACGATTTAGTGCAGATATGTCAAGTTGATCGGCAGTTAAAATGATCATTTTAAACTGATCATTGGTGCTCCTTGATTAAAGGCTTATAAATGAAGCATAATGCATTGCATCCCGCAGTTTGTGATACATTAGATTACTTGGAGGCTTTTTCATAGCTCTTTTAGTCTAAAATGTTGTCTCAATATGGAAAATGTAGCTACATTAACTTGGGCGTTGGATTCGTGTCATTCTGAACTCTAAATAAAAAGTTATGAATGATTTAGTGCGGACATGTCAAGGTAATCAGCCAGTTAAAATGATCATTCTACACTAATCATTGGTTCCCCTTGAGTAAAGGCTTATAAACGAAGCATAATGCATGGTATCATGCAGTTTGGGATACATTAGACTAGTTGGAAGCTTTTTCATAGCTCTTTTAGTCTCAAATTTTGTCACAATATAGAAAATTGAGCAAGCTTAACATGGGCATTAGATTCGTCTCATTCTGAACTCTAAATCAAAAGTTACAGACGATTTAGTGCGGACATGTCAAGTTGATTGGCCAGTTAAACTGATCATTGGTGTCTCCTTGAGTAATGGCTATAAATGAAGCATATTGAATGCCATCACACAGTTTGGGATACATTGGATTACTTGGAGGCTTTTTCGTAGCTCTTTTAATCTCAAATGTTGTCACAAAATGGAAAACTGAGCGAGCTTAACGTGGGCGTTGGATTCATGTCATTCTGAACTCTAAATCAAAACTTACGTATGATTTAGTGTGGACATGTCAAGTTGAACGGCCAGTTAAAATGAATATTCCAAACAGATCATTGGTGATCTTAAGTAAAGGCTTATAAATAAATAATTTTGCATGATTTAATCTCAAATGTTGTCACAAAATGGAAAACTGAGCGAGCTTAACGTGGGCGTTGGATTCATGTCATTTTGAACTCTAAATCAAAAGTTACGTAAGATTTAGTGTGGACATGTCAAGTTGAACGGACAGTTAAAATGAATATTCTAAACAGATCATTGGTGGTCTTAAATAAAGGCTTATAAATAAATAATTTTACATGGTAACACGCAGTTTGGGCTCGATTGGATTACCTGCAGGCTTTGTCGTAGCTCTTTCAGCCTAAAATGTTGTCAAAATATGGAAAATTGAGCTAGCTTAACGTGGGCGTTGGACTCATGTCATTTTGAGCTCTAAATCAAAAGTTAAAGATGATTTAGTGCAGACATGTCAAGTTGATCAGCTAGTTAAAACGCTCATTCTAAACTTATCATTGGTGCATCTTGAGTATAGGGTTATAAATGAAGCATAATGGATGGCATCACGCAGTTTGGGATACATTGGATTACTTAGAGGCTTTGTCGTTGTTCTTTTAGTCTCAAATATTATCAAAATAAAGAAAATTGTGCTAGCCTAACGTGGGCATTGCATTTGTGTCATTCTGAACTCTAAATCAAAATATACGGACGATTTAGTGCGGAAAGTTTATTGGCCTGTTAAAATGATTATTCTAAATTAATCATTAGTTCTCCTTGAGTAAATGCTTATAAATGAAGTATAATGCAGGGCATCATGCAGTTTTGGATACATTATATTACATGAAGGCATTATCATAGCTCTTTCAGTCTCAAATATTCTCAAAATATAGAAAATTAAGCTAGCTTAACGTGAGCGTTGGATTCATGTCATTCTGAACTCTAAATCAAAAGTTACAGACGATTTAGTGCGGAAATGTGAAGATGATCGGTGAGTTAAAATGATCATTCTAAACTGATCATTAGTGCTCCTTGAGTAAAAGCTTATAAATGAAGCATAATGCATGGCATCATCACGCAGTTTGGGATACATTGGAATACATGGAGACGTTTTCGTAGCTCTATCAGTCTCAAATGTTGTCACGATATGGAAAATTGAGCTAATTTAACGTGGGTGTTGGATTCGTGTAATTATGAACTTTAAATCAAAAGTTACGAACGTTTTAGTGCAGACATGTCAAGTTGATTGGCTAGTTAAAATGATCATTCTAAACTGATCATCTGTGCTCATTTAGTAAAGGCGTATAAATAAAACATAAAGCATGGCATCACGCAGTCTGGGATATATTCGATTACTTGGAGGGTTTGTAGTAGCTATTTTTGGTCCTAAATTTTATCACAATATAGAAAATTGAGGTAGCTTTACTTGGGCGTTGGATTCATGTCATTTTGAACCCTAAATTAAAACATATAGATGATGTAGTGCGGATATGTGAACTTGATCTGCTAGTCAAAATGATCATTCTAAACAAATCATTGGTGCTCATTGACTAAAGGCATATAAATGAAGCATAATGGATAACATCACGCAGTTTGGGATAGATTGGATTACTTGGAGGTTTTGTCTTAGCTATTTCGGTCTTCAATTTTGTCAAATATAGAAAATAGAGCTAGATTTACTTGGGCGTTAGATTCGTGGCATTCTGAAATACAAATCAAAAGTTATGGACGACTTAGTGTGGACAGTCAAACTGATCGGTCAGTTAAAATGAACATTCTAAACTGATCATTTTTTCTCATTGATCAAATATTTACAAATGAAGAATAATGCATGGTATCACACAGTTTGGGATATATTGGATTACTTAGAGGGTTTGTCGTAGCTCTTTCAGCCTAAAATGTTGGCAAAATATGAAAATTCAGCTACCTTAACGTGGGCGTTGGATTCATCTCATTTTGAGCTCTAAATTAAAATGATCATTCTAAACCGGTCATTGATACTCATTGAGTAAAGGCGTATAAATGAAGCATAATGCATGGAATCATGCAGTTCGGGATAGTGGTTTATTTGGAGGCTTTGTCATAGCTATTTTGGTCTTAAAGTTTGTCACAGTATAGAAAATTGAGCTAGCTTCAGTTGGCGTTGGATTCATATCATTCTGAAAACTTAATCAAAAGTTATGCACGATTTAGTGCGGACATGTAAAGTTTATCGGCTAGTAAATGATCATTCTAAGCTGATCATTGGTGCTCCTTGAGTAAACGCTTATAGTGAAAGCATAATGCATGGCACCACGCAGTTTGGGATAGATTGGACTACTTGGAGGCTTTGTCCTAGCTCTTTCAGTTTCAAATATTGTCACAATATGGAATATTGAGCTAACTTAATGTGGACGTTGGAATCATGTCAATTTGAACTCTAAATTTAACGTTAAAGATGATTTATATTGGAAATGTCCAGTTGATCAGCTAGTTAACATGATCATTCTAAACTGATCATTGGTGCTCATTCAGTAAAGGCATATAAATGAAGCATAAAGCATGGCATCACACAGTTTTTTTATAGATTGTATTAATTGGAGGCTTTGTCGTAGCTCTTTCAGTCTCAAATATTGTCCCAATATGGAAAATGACCTAGCTTAACGAGGACGTTGGATTCGTGTCACTCTAAACTCTAAATCAGAAGTTAAAGACGATTTAGTGCGGAAATGCCAAGTTGATCACCTAGTTAAAATGATCCTTCTAAACTGATCATTGGTGCTCATTGAGTAAAGGCATATAAATGATTTGAATGCATGGCATCACGCAGTTTGGGATAGATCGGATTACTTGGAGGATTTGTCGTAGCTATTTTGGTCTTCCATTTTGTCACAATAGAGAAAATTGAGCTAGCTTTACTTGGGCGTTGGATTCGTTACATTCCGAAAATGTAAATCAAAAGTTACGTACAATTTAGTGTGGCATGTCAAGTTGATCGGCAAGTTAAAATGAACAATCTAAACTGATCATTGGTGCTCATTGAGATAAGGTTTTCAAATGAAGGATAATGCATGGCATCACGCAGTTTGGGATATATTGGATTATTTTGAGGCTTTGTCGTAGCTCCTTCAGTCTCAAATATTGTCACAATATGGATAATTGGGCTAGCTTAACGGGACTTTGGATTCATCTCATTTTGATCTCTAAATTAAAAGTTAAAGAAAATTTAGTCCGTACATGTGAAGTTGATCAGGTAGTTAAAATGATCATTCTAAACTGATCATTGGTGCTGATTGAGTAAATGCGTATAAATAAAGCATAATGTATGACATCACGTAGTTTGGGATATTTAGATAACTTGGAGGGTTTGCCGTTGGTATTCCGGTCTTAAGTTTAGTCACAATATAGAAAATTGAGCTAGCTTAAAGTGGGTGTTGGATTCGTGCAATTATTAACTCTAAATAAAAGTTACAGACAATTTAGTGCGTACATATCAAGTTGATCCGCCAGTTCGAATGAACATTCTCAACTAATCATTGGTGCTCCTTGAGTAAAGGCTTATAAATAAAACATAATAAATGGTATCACGCAGATTAGGATAGATTGAATTATTTGGAGGCTTTGTTGTAGCTATTTCAATCTCAAATATTGTCACAATATGTACTCTTGAGCTATTTTCACGTTGACTTTGGATTTGTGTCATTCTGAACTCTAAATCAAAAGTTACCAACGATTTAGTGCAGACATGTCAAGTTGATCGGCTAATTAAAATGATCGTTCTAAACTGATCATTGGTGCTCCTTGAGTAAAGGCCTATAAATAAAGCACAATCCATGGCATCACGCAGATTGGGATAGATTGGATTTCTTGGAGGCGTTGTCGTAGCTCTTTCAGTCTCAAATATTGTCCAAATATGGAATATTGAGCTATTTTAACGTTGACGTTGGATTTGTGTCATTCTGAACTCTAAATCAAAAGTTACAGACGATTTAGTGTGGACACGTCAATCTGATCGGCCAGTTAAAATGATCATTCTAAACTAATCATTTTTTGTTCCTTGTGCGAAGGTTTACAAATGAAGCATAATGCATGGCATCACGAAGTTTGGGATATATTGGATTATTTTGATGCTTTCCCGTAGCTCATTCATTCTCAAAGGTTGTCACGATATGGAAAATTGAGCTAGCTTAACGTGGGTGTTGGATTCATCTCATATTGACCTCTAAATTGAAACGCAAAGACAGTTTAATGCGGACATGTCAAGTTGATCAGCTAGTTAAATTGATCATTCTCAACTTATCATTGGTGCTCATTGAGTAAATGCATAAAAATAAAGCATAATGCATGGCATCACGAAGTTTGGTATAGATTGGATTACTTGGAGGGTTTGTGGTAGCTATTTCGGTTTTCAGTTTTGTCATAATATAGAAAATTGAGCTAGTTTAACGTGGGCGTTGAATTCGTGTCATTCTTAACTCTAAATCAAAAGCTACAGACAATTTAGTGCGTACATGTCAAGTTGATCGGCCAATTAAAATGAACATTCTAAACTGATCATTGGTGCTCCTTGAGGAAAGGTGGATAAATGAAGCATAATCCATCTCATCATGCAGTTTGGGAAAGATTGACTTACTTGGAGGATTTGTCATAGCTCTTTCAGCCTCCAATATTGTCACAATATGGAAAATTGAGCAATTTTAACGTTGACGGTGGCTTTGTGTCATTCTAAATTGAAAGTTGCAGACGATTTTGTGCGGACATGTCAAGATGATTGGCTAATTAAAATGAACATTCTAAACTTATGATTGGTGCTCCTTGAGTAAAGGCCTATAACGAAAGCATAATGAATGGCATCACGCAGTTTGGGATAGAGTGGATTACTTGAAGGTTTTGTCATAGCTCTATCAGTCTCAAATATTGTCACAATATAGAAAATTGAGCTAGTTTTACTTGGGCGTTGAATTTGTGTTATTCTGAACTCTAAATAAAAAATTACGGATGATTTAGTGTGGACACATCAATCTGATCGGCCAGCTAAAATGATCATTCTAAACTAATCATATTTTGCTCTTTGTGCAAAGGTTTACAAATGAAGCATAATGCATGGCATCACATAGTTTGGGATATATTGGATTATTTTGACACTTTCTCGTAGCTCTTTCATTCTCAAATGTTGTCACGATATGGAAAATTGAATTAGTTTAACATGGGCGTTGGATTCATCTCATTTTGAGCTCTTAATTAAAAGTTAAAGACAAATTAGTGTGTGGACATGTCAGGTTGATCATCTAATTAAAATGATCATTCTAAACTGATCATTGGTGTTCATTGAGTAAATGCGTATAAATAAAGCATAATGCATGACATCATGCGGTTTGGGATAGATTGGATTACTTGGAGGGTTTGTGGTAGCTGTTTCGCTCTTCATTTTATAACAATATAGAAAATTGAGCTAGTTTAACATGGGCGTTGAATTTGTGTCATTCTTAACTCTAAATCAAAAGTTACGGACAACTTAGTGCGTAAATGTCAAGTTGATCGGCGAATTAAAATGAACATTCTAAACTGATCTTTGGTGCTCCTTGAGAAAAGGCGTATAAATGAAGCATAATCCTTGGCATCATGAAATTTGGGATAGATTGACTTACTTGGAGGATTTTTCGTAGCTCTTTCAGCCTCAAATATTGTCATAATATGGAAAATTGAGCTATTTTAACGTTGACTTTGGATTTGTGTCATTCTGAACTCTAAATCAAAAGTTATGCACGATTTAGTGCGGAGATGTCAAGATGATCGGCTATGTAAGATGATCATTCTTAAATGATCATTGGTGCTCCTTCAGTAAAGGCCTATAACGAAAGCATAATGCATGGCGAGTTTGGGATAGATTGGATTACTTGGAGGCTTTTATGTAGCTCTTTTAGTCTCAAATATTATCAAAATATGGAATAATGAGCTAACTTAACGTGGGCGTTAGATTCATGCGATTTTGAACTCTAAATTAAAAGATAAACACGGTTTAGTACGGACATGTCAACCTGATCTGCTAGTTAAAATGATCATTCTAAACTGATCATTGGTTCTCATTGAGTAAAGGCGTATAAATGAATCATAATGCATGGCATCACGAAGTTTGGGATAGATTGGAATATGTGGAAGCTTTGTTGTTGCTATTTTGGTCTTAAATTTTTTCACAATATGGAAAATTGAGCAAGCTTAACGTGGGCGTTAGATTCATATCATTTTGAGCTCTAAATCAATAGTTAAAGATGATTTAGTGCGGAAATCTCAGGTTGATCAGCTAGTTAAAATGATCATTCTAAACTGATCTTTGGTGCTAATTGAGTAAACGCGTATAAATGAATCATAATGCATGGCATCACGCAGTTCGGGATAGATTGAATTACTTGGAGGCTTTGTCACAGCTCTTTCTGTCTTAAGTTTTGTCACAATATAGAAAATTGAGCTATCTCAACGTAGGCGTTAGATTCGTGTCATTCCAGTGCGGACATCTAAATCAAAAGTTACGGACAATCTAGTGCGGACATCTCAAGTTGATCAGCCAGTTAAAATGATCATTCTAAACTGATCATTGGTGCTCCTAGATTAAAGGCTTATAAATGAACCATAATGCATGGCATCACGCAGTTCGGGATTGATTGTATTATTTTGAGGCTTTTTTGTGGCTCTTTTGGTCTTAAATTTTGTCACAATATAGAAAATTTAGCTACCTCAATGTGGGCGTTAGATTCGTGTCATTTTGAACTCTAAATCAAAAGTAACAGACGATTTAGTGCGGACATCTCAAGTTGATCGGCCCGTTCAAATGATCATTCTAAACTGATTATTGGTGCTCATTGTGTAAAGGCGTATAAATGAAGCATAATGCATGGCATCATACAGTTTCGGATAGATTGACTTACTTGGAGGATTTTTCGTACCTCTTTCAGCCTTCAATATTGTCACGATGTGGAAAATTGATCTATTTTAACGTTGACGTTGGATTTGTGTCATTATGAACTCTAGATCAAAACTTATGAATGATTTAGTGTGGACATGTCAAGTTGATCGGCTAATTAAAATGATCATTCTAAACTGATCATTGGTGCACATTGAGTAAAGGCCTATAACGAAAGCATAATGCATGGCATCACACAGTTTGGATATACTGGATTACTTTGAGGTTTTGTCATACCTATTTCTGTCTTAAGTTTTGTGACAATATAGAAAATTGAGCTATCTTATTGTGGGCGTTGGATTCGTGTCATTCTGAACTCTAAACTGATCATTGGTGCTCATTGAGGAAAGGCTTATTAATGAAACATAATGCATGGCATCACGCTTTTTGCGATAGATTCGATTTATTGGAGGCTTTGTCGTAGTTATTTAAGTCTTAAATTTTGTCACAATATATGAAATCTAGCTAGCTTAACGTGGGAGTTGGATACATGTCATTCTGAGCTCTGAACCATAAGTTATGGATGATTTTGTGCCGTTAAGTCAGGTTGTTCGGCGAGTTAAAATGATCATTCCAAACTGATCATTGGTGCGCATTGAGCAAAAGCTTATTAATGAAGCATACTGCATGGCATGAAGCAGTTTGCAATAGATTGGATTACTTGGCGGCTTTCTCGTAGCTATTGTAGTCTTAAATTTTGTCACACTATGGAAAATTGAGCTAGTTTAACGTGGGCGTCGGATTCGTGTCATTCTGAGCTCTGTATGAAATGTTACCGATGATTTTGTGCGGACATGTCAAGCTGATCGGCTAGTTAAAATGATCATTTCAAACAGATCATTTGTGCTCGTTGAGTAAAGGCTTATTAAGGAATCATAATGCATGGCATCAAGCAGTTCGCAATAGATTGGATTACTTGGAGGCTTTGTCGTAGCAATTGCAGTCTTCAATTTTTTCACAATATAGAAAATTTAGATAGCTTAACGTGGACATTGGATTCGTGTCATTGTGAGCTCTGAATCAAAACTTAAGGAAGATTTCGTGCGGACATGTCAAGTTGACCGGCTAGTTAAAATGATCATTCTAAACTGATCGTTGGTGCTCATTGAATAAAGGGTTATTAACGAAACATAATGCATGGCATCACGCTGTTTGCAATAGATTCGATTTCTTTGAGGATTTGTCCTAGCTATTTAAGTCTTAAATTTTGTCACGATATAGAAATTTAGGTAGCTTAACGTGGGTGTTGGATTCGTGTCATTCTGAGCTATGAATCAAAAGTTATGGACGATTTTTTGCCGTCATATCAGCTTGATCGGCGAGTTAAAATAATCATTCCAAACTGATCAATGGTGCTCATTGAGTAAAAGTTTATTAATGAAGCATAATGCATGGCATCATGCACCTTGAAATAGATTGGAATACTCGGAGGCTTTGTCGTAGCTATTTTAGTCTTAAAGTTTGTCACACAATAGGAAAATTGAGGTAGTTTAACGTAGGCATTGGATTCATGTCATTATGAGCTCTGAATCGAAAGTTACGGATGATTTAGTGCGGACATGTCAAGTTTACCAGCTAGTTAAAATGATCATTCTAAACTGATCATTGGTGCTCATTGATAAAGGCTTATTAGTGAAGCATAATTCATGGCATCAAGCAGTTTGCGATAGATTGGATTAGTTGGCAGGTTTGTCATAGCTACTTTAGTCTTACATTTTTTCATGATATAGAAACTTGAGCTAGCTTAACGTGAGCTTGGGATTGGTCTCATTTGAATATCTTAATCAAAAGTTACAGTCGTTTTAGTATGGACAAGTCAAGTTTATTGGTCAGTTAGAATGACCATTCTAAACTGATCGTTGGTGCTCATTTAGGAAAGGCTTATTAATGAAACATAATGTATGGCATCACGCTTTTTGCGATAGATTCAATTTATTGGAGGCTTTGTTGTAGCTATTGAAGTCATAAATTTTGTCACAATATATAAACTTTACCTAGCTTAACGTGGGTGTTGGATTCGTGTCTTTCTGAGCTTAGAATCATAAGTTATGGACGATTTTTTACCGTAAAGTTAGGTTAATGGGTGAGTTAAAATGATCATTCGAAACTGATCATTGATGCGTATTGAGTAAAGGCTTATTAATAAAGCATAATGCATGGCATCAAGCAGTTTGCAATAGATTGGATTACTCAAAGACTTTGTCATAGGTATTGTAGTATGAAATTTTGTCACACTGTAGAAAATTGAGCAAGTTTAACGTGGGAATTGGATTCACGTCATTCGGAGCTCTGAATCAAAGATTATGGACGATTTCGTGCGGACATGTCAAGTTGACCGGCAAGTTAAAATGGTAATTGTAAACTGATGATTGGTGCTCATTGATAATGGCTTATTAATGAAGCATAATTCATGGCATGAAGTAGTTTGTGATAGTTTGGATTACTTGGAGGCTTTGTCATAGATACTTCAGTCTTATATTTTTTCATGATATAGAAAATTGAGCTAGCTTAACGTGAGCTTTGGATTGGTGTCATTCAAATCTCTTAATCAAAATTTACAGACGTTTTAGTGCGGACATGTCAAGTTGATTGGTCAGTTAAAATGATCATTCTAAACTGATCCTTGGCGCTCATTTAGGAAAGGCTTATTAATGAAACATAATGCATGGCATCATGCTTTTTGCGATAGATTCGATTTATTGGAGGCTTTGTCTTAGCTATTTAAGTCTTAAATTTTGTCACAATATAGAAAATTTAGCTAGCTTAACGTGGGCATTGGATTCGTGTCATTCTAAGCTCCGAATCATAAGTTACGGATGCCATCACGTCAGGTTGATCGGTGAGTTAAACTGATCATTATAAACTGTTCTTTGGTGCTCATTGAGTAAAAGCTTATTAATGAAGCATAATGCATGGCATCAAGTAGTTCACAATAGATTGGATTACTCAGAGGCTTTGTCGTAGCTATTGCAGTCTTAAATTTTGTCACACTATAGAAAATTGAGCTAGTTTAACGTGGGAATTGGATTCATGTCATTTTGAACTCTGAATCAAAAGTTACCGACGATTTCGTGCAGACGTGTCAAGTTGACCGCCTAGTTCAAATGATCATTCTAAACTGATAATTGGTGCTTATTGATAAAGGCTTATTAATGAAGCATAATTCATGGAATCAAGCTGTTTGCGATAGATTTGATTACTTGGAGGCTTTGTCGTAGCTACTTCAGTCTTACATTTTTTCATGATATCGAAAATTGAGCTAGTTTAACGTGAGCTTTGGATTGGTGTCATTCTAATCTCTTAATCAAAAGTTACAGATGTTTTAGTGCAGACATGTTAAGATGATTGGTCAGTTAAAATGATCATTCTAAACTGATCATTGGTGCTCATTTAGGAAAGGCTTATTAATGAAACATAATGCATGGCATCATGCTTTTTGCCATAGATTCGATTTATTGGAGGCTTTGTCGTAGCTATTTAAGTCTTAAATTTTGTCACAATATAGAAACTTTAGCTAGCTTAACGTGGGCATTGAATTCGCGTCATTCCGAGCTCTAAACATAGGTTACGGACTATTTTGTGCCATCATCTCAGGTTGATCGGCGAGTTAAAATGATCATTATAAACTGATCATTGGCGCTCATGGAGTAAAAGCTTATTAATGAAGCATAATGCATGGCATCAAGCAGTTCACAATAGATTGGATTACTCTAAGGCTTTGTCGTAGCTATTGCATTCTTAAATGTTTTCAAACTATAGAAAATTGAGCTGGTTTAACGTGGGAATTAGATTCGTGTCATTCTGAACTCTGAATCAAAGGTTACGGACGATTTCGTGCGAACATGTCATGTTGACCGGCTAGTTAAATTGATCATTGTAAACTGATCATTGGTGCTCATTGATAAAGGATTATTAATGAAACATAATTCACGGCATCAAGCAGTTTTCGATAGTTTGGATTACCTGGAGGCTTTGTCGTAGCTACTTTAGTCTTAAATTTTTTTCATAATATAGAAAATTGAGCTAGCTTAACGTGAGCTTTGGATTCATGTCATTCTAATCTCTGAATCAAAATTTCCAGGCGATCAAGTTGATCGGCCAGTTAAAATGATCATTCTAAACTTATCATTGGTGCTCATTGAGTAAAGTCTTATTAATGAAACATTATGCAAGCAATCATGCTTTTTGCGATAGATTCGATTTATTGGAGGCTTTGTCGTAGCTATTTAAGTCTTAAATTGTTTCAAAATATAGAAAATTTAGCTAGCTTTACGTGGGCGTCAAATTCGTGTCATTATGAGCTCTAAATCATAAGTTGCAGACGATTTTGTCCATTCATATAAGGTTGCTCGGCGAGTTAAAAAAATCATTCCAAACAGATCATTGGTGCTCATTGAGTAAAAGCTTATTAGTGAAGCATAATGCATAGCGTCAATCACTTTGAAATAGATTGGTTTACTCATAGGATTTCTCGTAGCTATTGCAGTCTTAAAGTTTGTCACACTATAAAAAATTGAGCTGGTTTAATGTGGGAATTGGATTCGTGTCATTCTGAGCTCTAAATCGAAAGTTACATACGATTTCGTGCGTACATGTTAAGTTTACTAGCTAGTTAAAATGATCATTCTAAACTGATCATTGGTGCTCATTGATAAAGGCTTATTAATGAAGCATTATTTCAGGCATCAAGCAGTTTGCGATAGATTGGATTATTTGGAGGCTTTGTCGTAGCTACTGCAGTGTAACATTTTTTCATGACCTAGAAAATTGAGCTAGATTAACGTGAGCTTTTGATTGGTGTCATTTGAATCTCTTAATCAAAAGTTACAAACTTTTTAGTGCGGACAAGTCAAGTTGATTGGTCAGTTAAAATGATCATTCTAAACTGATCATTGGTGCTCATATAGGAAAGGCCTATTAATGAAACATAATGCATGACATCACACTTTTTTCGAGAGATTCAATTTATTGGAGGCTTTGTCGTAGCTATTTAAGTCTTACATTTTGTCACAATATATAAAATTTAGCTAGCTTAACGTCGGCATTGGATTCGTGTCATTCCGAGCTCTGTATCATAAGTTATGGACAATTTTGTGCCGTCAAGTCAGGTTTATTGGCGAGTTAAAATGATCATTATAAACTGATCATTGGTGCTCATTGAGCAAAAGCTTATTAATGAAGCATAATGCATGGCATCAAGCAGTTTGCAACAGATTGAATTACTCGGAGGCTTTGTCGTAGCTATTCTAGTCTTAACTTTTGTCACACTATAGTAAATTGAGCTAGTTTAACGTGGGCATTGGATTCGGGTCATTGTGAGCTCTGAATCAAAAAGTTATAGATGATTTTGTGCGGACATGTCAAGTTGATCGGCTAGATAAAATGATCATTCTAAACTAGTCATTGGTGCTCATTGATCAAGGCTTATTAACAACGCATAATTCATGGCATCAAGCAGTTTGCGATAGATTTGATTACTTGGAGGCTTTATCGTACCTACTTCAGTCTTACATTTTTCATGATATAGAAAATTGAGCTAGCTTAACGTGAACTTTGGATTGGTGTCATTCTATTCTCTTAATCAAAAGTTACAGACGTTTTAGTGCGGACATGTCAAGTTGATTGGTCAGTTAAAATGATAATTCTAAACTGATCATTGGTGCTCATTTATGAAAGGCTTATTAATGAAACATATTGCATGGCATCACGCTTTTTGCTATCGATTCGATTTATTAAAGGCTTTGTCGTAGCAATTTATGTCTTAAAATTTGTCCCAATATAGAAAATTTAGCTATCTTAACGTGGGCGTTGGATTCGTGCCATTCTGAGCTCTGAATCATAAGTTATGGATGATTTCGTGCCGTCAAGTCTGGTTGATCGGCGAGTTAAAGTGATCATTATAAACTGATCATTGCTGTTCATTGAGTAAAAGCCTATTAATGAAGCATAATGCATGGCATCAAGCAGTTTGCAATAGATTGGATTACTCGGAGGCTTTGTCGTAGGTACTGTAGTATTAAATTTTGTCACACTATAGAAAATTGAGCTAGTTTAACGTGGGCGTTGGATTCGTGTCATTCTGGCCTATGAATGAAATGTTACCGACGATTTCGTGGGGACATGTCAAGCAGATCGGCTAGTTAAAATGATCATTCTAAAGTGATCATTAGTGCTTGTTGAGTAAAGGCTTATTAATGAAGCATAATGCATGGCATCAAGCAGTTTGCAATAGATTAGATTACTCGGAGCCTTTGTCGTAGCTATTGCAGTATTCAATTTTGTCACAATATAGAAAATTTAGCTATCTTAACGTGGGCATTGGATTCGTGTCATTCATTGCTCTGAATCAAAACCTACAGACAATTTTGTGCGGACATGTCAAGTTGACCGGCTAGTTAAAATGATCATTCTAAGCTTATCATTGGTGCTCATTGAGTAAAGGCTTATTAAGGAAATATAATGCATGGCATCACGCTGTTTGCAATAGATTCGATTTCTTTGAGGATTTGTCCTAGCTATTTAAGTCTTAATTTTTGTCACAATATAGAAAATTTAGCTAGCTTAACCTGGGCATTGGATTTGTGTCATTTTCAGCTCTGAATCAAAAGTTACGGCAGATTTTGTGCCGTCATGTCAGATTGATCGGCGAGTTAAAATGATAATTCTAAACTGATCATTGGTGCTCATTGAGTAAAGGCTTATTAATGAAGCATAATGCATGTCATCAAGTGGTTTGCAATAGATTGGATTACTCGGAGGCTTTGTCGTAGCTATTGAAGTCTTAAATTCAGAAAATTGAGCTAGATTAACTTGGGCATTGGCTTCCTGTTATTCTGAGCTCTGAATCAAAGACAACGGACGATTTCTGACATGTCAAGTTTACCGGCTAGTTAAAAATGGTCATTGTAAACTGATCATTGGTGCTCATTGATAAAGGCTAATTAATGAAGCATAATTCATGGCATGAAGCAATTTATGATAATTTGGATTATTTGGAGGCTTTGTGGTAGCTACTTCTGTCTTACATTTTTTCGTGATATACAAAATTGAGCTAGGTTAACGTGAGCTTTTGATAGGTGTCATTCTAATCTCTCAATCAAAAGTTACAGATGTTTTAATTCGGACATGTCAAGTTGATTGGTCAATTAAAATGATCATTCTAAACTGATCCTTGGTGCTCATTTAGGAAAGGCCTATTAATGAAACATAATGCATGGCATCATGCCTTTTACGATAGATTCGATTTATTGGAGGCTTTGTCGTAGCTATTTATGTCTTAAAATTTGTCACAATAGAAAAAATTTAGCTAGATTAACGTGGGTGTTGGATTCGTGTCATTCGGAGCTCCGAATCATATGTTACGTATGATTTTCTGCCCTCATGTCCGATTGATCAGCGAGTTAAAATGATCATTATAAACTGATCATTGGTGCTCATCGAGTAAAAGCTTATTGATGAAGCTTAATGCATGGCATCAAGCAGTTCACAATATATTGGATTACTTGGAGGCTTTGTCGTAGCTATTGCAATCTTAAATTATGTCACACTATAGAAAATTGTGCTAGTTTAACGTTGGAATTGGATTCGTGTCATTCTGAGCTCTGAATCAAAGGTTACGGACAGTTTCGTGCGGACATGTCAAGTTGAAGGGCTAGTTAAAAGGATTATTGTAAACTGATCATTGGTGCTCATTGAGTAAAGGCTTATTAATGAAACATTATGCATTGCATCACGCTTTTTGCTATATATTCGATTTATTGAAGGCTTTGTCATAGCTATTGAAGTCTTAAATTTGGTTACAATATAGAAAATTTAGCTAGCTTAGCGTGGGCGTTGGATTCGTGTCATTATGAGCTGTGAATCATAAGTTACAGACGATTTTATGCCATCATGTCAGGTTGATCGGAGAGTTAAAATGATCATTCCAAAATGATCATTGGTGCTCTTTGGGTAAAAGCTTATTAATGAAGAATAATACATGGCATCAACGAGTTTACAATAGATTGGATTACTCGGAGGCTTTGTCGTAGCTATTGCAGTCTGAAATTTTGTCACACTATAGAAAATTGAGATAGTTTAACGTGGGAATTGGATTCATGTCATTCTGAGCTTTGAATCAAAGATTACGGATGATTTCGTGCGGACATGTCAAGTTGACCGGCTAGTTAAAATGATCATTGTTAACTTATTATTGGTGCTCATTGATAAAGGATTATTAATGAAGCATAATCCATGGCAAGAAATAGTTTGCGATAGTTTGGATTACTTGGAGGCTTTGTCGTAGCTACTTCAGTCTTATTTTTTATATAATATTGAAAATTGAGGTAGCTTAATGTGACCTTTGGATTCGTGTCATTCTAATCTCTAAATCAAAATTTCCAGATGATTTAGTGCAGAAATGGAAGTTGATCGGTCAGTTAAAATGATCATTCGAAACTGATCATTGGTGCTCATTGAGTAAAGGCTTATTAATGAAACATTATGCATGGAATCACGGTTTTTGCGATAGATTCGATTTATTGGGGGCTTTGTCATAGCTATTTAAGTCTTAAATTTGGTCAAAATATAGAAAATTTAGCTATTTTAACATGGGCGTTGTGTTCATCTCATTCTGAGCTCTAAATCATAAGTTACTGAATACTTTGTGTCGTCATGTCAGGTTGATCGGCAAGTTATAATGATCATTCCAAACTGATCATTGGTGCTCATTGAGTAAAAGCTTATTAATGAAGCATAATACATGGCATCAAGGAGTTTCCAATATATTGGATTACTCGGAGGCTTTGTCATATCTATTGCAGTCTTAAATTATGTCACACTATAGAAAATTGAGCTAGTTTAACGTGGGAGTTGGATTCGTGTCATTCGGAGCTTTGAATCAAAGGTTACAGACGATTTTGTGCGGACATGTCAAGTTGACCGGCCAGTTAAAATGATTATTGTAAACTAATCATTGGTGCTCATTGAGTAAAGTCTTATTAATGAAACATTATGCATTGCATCACGCTTTTTTCTATGGATTCGATTTATTGGAGTCTTTGTCATAGATATTTAAGTCATAAATTTGGTCACAATATAGAAAATTTTGCTAGCTTAGCGTAGGCGTTGGATTCATATAATTCGGAGCTCTGAATCATAAGTTACGGATGATTTTATGCCGTCATTTCAGGTTGATGAGCGAGTTAAAATGATCATTCCAAAATGATCATTGGTGCTCATTGAGTAAAATCTTATTAATGAAGCATAATGTATGGCATCAAGCAGTTCGCAATAGATTGGATTAGTCGGAGGCTTTGTCGTAGCTATTACAGTCTGAAATTTGTCACAATATAGAAAATTGAGATAGTTTAAATTGGGAATTGGATTCATGTCATTCTGAGCTTTGAATCAAAGATTACGGATGATTTCGTGCGGACATGTCAAGTTGACCAGCTAGTTAAAATTATCATTGTAAACTGATCATTGGTGCTCATTGATAAAGGCTTATTAATGAAGCATAATCCATGGCATGAAATAGTTTACGATAGTTTGGATTACTTGGAGGCTTTGTCGTAGCTACTTCAGTCTTATATTTTTTCATAATATAGAAAATTGAGCTAGCTTAACGTGACCTTTGGATTTGTGTGATTCTAATCTCTGAAACAAAATTTACAGACGATTTAGTGCAGACATGTTAAGTTGATCGGTGAGTTAAAATGATCATTCTGAACTGATCATTGGTGCCCATTGCGTAAAGGCTTATTAAAGAATCATTATGCATGGAATGACGCTTTTTGCAATAGATTCGATTATTTGGTGGCTTTTTCATAGCTATTTAAGTCTTAAATTTGGTCACAATAGAGAAAATTTAGCTAGCTAAACGTGGGAGTTCGATTCGTGTCATTCGGAGCTCTGAACCATAAGTTATGGACGATTTTGTGCCATCATGTCAAGTTGATCGGCGAGTTAAAATGATCATTCCAAACTGATCATTGGTGCTCATTGAGTAAAAGCTTATTAATGAAGCATAATGCATGCCATCAAGCAGTTTGCAATAGATTGGATTACTCCGAGGCTTCGTCGTACTTATTGTAGTCTTAAATTTTCTCACACTATAGAAAATTGAGCTAGTTTAACGTGGGCATTGGATTCGTGTCATTCGGAGCTCTGAATCAAAAGTTACAAATGATTTTGTGCGGACATGTCAACTTCACCGGCTAGTTAAAATGCTCATTCTAAACTGATCATTGTCTCCTTGATAAATACTTATTAATGAATCATAATTCATGGCATCAAGCAGTTTGTGATAGATTTCATTACTTGGAGGCTTTGTCGTAGCTACTCCAGTCCTACATTTTTACATGATATAGAAAATTGAGCCTACAATAACATGAGTTTTGGATTGGTGTGATTTGAATCTCTTAATCAAAAGTTACAGATGTTTTACTGCGGACAAATCAAGTTGATTGGTCAGTTAAAATGATCATTCTAAACTGATCATTGGTGCTCATTTAGAAAAGGCTTATTAATGAAACATAATGCATGGCATCACACTTTTCGCGATAGATTCGATTTATTGTAGGCTTTGTCGTAGCTATTTAAGTCTTAAATTTTGTCACAATATATAAAATTTAGGTAGCTTAACGTGGACGTTGGATTCGTGTCATTCTGAGCTCTGAATCATAAGTTATGGACAATTTTGTGCTGTCAAGTCAGGTTGATCGGCGAGTTAAAATGATCATTCTAAACTGATCATTGGTGCTCATTGAGTAAAACATTATTAATGAAGCATAATGCATGGCATCAAGCAGTTTGCAATAGATTGGATTACTCAGAGGCTTTGTCGTAGGTATTGCAGTCTTAAATTTGGTCACACTATAGAAAATTGAGCTTGTTTAACGTGGGCATTGGATTCATGTCATTCTGAGCTCTGAATAAAAAGTTACCGTCGATTTCGTAGGTACATGTCAAATTGACCAGCTAGTTAAAATGATCATTCTAAACTGATTATTGGTGCTCCTTCATGAAGGCTTATTAATGAAGCAAAATTCATGGCATCAAGCAATTTGCGATAGATTGGATTACTTAAAGGCTTTGTCATAGATATTTTGGTCCTAAATTTTGTCACAATATAGAAACTTAAACTAGCTTAATATGGGCACTGATTCGTGTCATTCTGAGCTTTTAATCAAAGGTTACGAACGATTTTGTGCGGAGATGTCAAGTTGATCGGCGAGTTAAAATGATCCAATCTATGCTAAACTGCGTTATGCCACGCATTATGCTTCTTTTATAAGCCTTTACTCAAGAAGCACCACTGATCACGTTCGAATAATCATTTTAACTCCCTGATCAACTTGACATGTCCGCACTAAATCGTCCGTAACTATTGATTAAGAGTTCAGAATGTCACGAATACAACATCCACATTAAGCTGGCTCAATTTCTATATTGTGACAAAATTTAAGACCGAAATAGCTATGCCAAAGCCTACAAGTAATCCAATTTATACCAAACTGCACGATGTCATGCATTATGTTTCATTCGTAAATGTTTGCTCAATGAGCACCAACGATCAGTTTATAATGATCATTTTAACTAGCTGATGAACTTGTCATGTACGCACTAACTCGTCTTTAAGTTTTAATTTAGTGCTCAAAATTACATGAATGCAACACCCAGGTTAAGCTAGCTCAATTTTCCATATTGTGAAAATCTTTGAGACTAAAAAAGATAGAGAAAGCAGCAAAGTAATCCCATCTATCCAAAATTGCTTGATGCCATGCGTTACGCATCATTTATAAGCTATTACTCAAGAAGCACCACTGATCTGTATAGAATGATCATTTTAGCAGGCCGATCAACTTGACATGTCCGCACTAAATGGTCCTTAACTTTTGATTTATAGTTCAGAATGACACGAATCCAACGTCCAAGTAAAGCTAGCTCAATTTTCTATATTGTGACCAAATTAGCTACGACAAAGCCACAAAGTAATCCAATCTATTCATAACTGTGTGATGCTATGCATTACGCTTGATTTATACGCCTTTACTCAAAGAGCTGCAATGATCAGTTTAGAATGATAAATTTAACTGGCCGATCAACTTGACATGTCCGCACTAAATCATTTCTAACCTTTGATTCAGAGTTCAAAATAACACAAATTCAACGCCCACGTTAAGCTAGCTCAATTTTCTACATTGTGACAAAATTTAAGACCAAAAGAGCTACGACAAAGCCTCCATGTAATCCAGTCAATCCTAAACTGCGTTATGCTATGCATTATGCTTCTTATATAAGCCTTTACTCAAGGAGCACCAATGATCACGTTAGAATAATCATTTTAACTCACCGATCAACTTGACATGTATGAACTAAATCGTTCGTAAGAGTTCAGAATGTCACGAATACAACGTCCACATTAAGCTGGCTCAATTATCTATATTGCGACAAAATTTAAAACCAAAATAGCTATGACAAAGCCAAACTGCACGATGTCATGCATTATGTTTCATTTTTAAACGATTGCTCAATGAGCACCAATAATCAATTTATAATGATCATTTTAACTAGCTGATGAACTTGTCATGTAGGCACTAACTCGTCTTTAAGCTTTAATTTAGTGATCAAAATTACCTAAATGCAATACCCAGGTTAAGATAGCTCAATTTTCCATATTGTGAAAACATTTGAGACTAAAAAAGATAGTGAAATCAGCAAAGTAATCCAATCTATCCTAAAGTGTGTGATGCCATGCATTACGCATCATTTATAAGCTATTACTCAATAAGCATCACTGATCTGTTTAGAATGATCATTTTAATAGGCCGATCAACTTGACATGTCCGCACTAAATGGTCTTTAACTTTTGATGTATAGTTCATAATGACACGAATCTAACATCCAAGTAAATCTAGCTCAATTTTCTATATCGTGACCAAAATAGGTATGAAAAAGCCTCGAATTAAACCAATCTATCCCAAACTGTATGATGCCATGCATTACGCTTGATTTATACGCCTTTACTCAAGGAGCTCCAATGATCAGTTTAGAATAACCAATTTAACTGGCCGATCAACTTGAAATGTCTGCACTAAATCGTTTTTAACCTTTGATTCAGAGTTCAATATAACACAAATTCAACGCCCATGTTAAGCTAGCTCAATTTTCTACATTGTGACAAAATTTAAGACCAAAACACCTACGACAAAGCCTCCAAGTAATCCAGCCTATGCTAAACTGCGTTATGCCATGCATTATGCTTCTTTTATAAGCCTTTACTCAAGGAGCACCAATGATCACGTTAAAATAACCATTTTAACTCACCGATCAACTTGACATGTCCGCACTAAATCGTCCGTAACTATTGATTAAGAGTTCAGAATGTCACGAATACAACGTCCACATTAAGCTGGCTCAATTTCTATATTGTGACAAATTTTAAAACCGAAATAGCTATGACAAAGCCTCCAAGTAATCCAATCTATACCAAACTGCACGATGCCATGCATTATGTTTCATTTGTAAAGTTTTTCTCAATGAGCACCAATGATCAGTTTATAATGATCATTTTAACTAGCTGATGAACTTGTCATGTACGCACTAACTCATCTTTAAGTTTTAATTTAGTGCTCAAAATTACATGAATGCAACACCCAGGTTAAGCTAGCTCAATTTACCATATTGTGAAAACCTTTGAGACTAAAAAAGATAGAGAAAGCAGCAAAGTAATCCAATCTATCCTAAACTACTTGATGCCATGCATTACGCATCATTTATAAGCTATTACTCAAGAAGCACCACTGATCTGTTTAAAATGATTATTTTAACTGGCCGATCAACTTGACATGTCCGCACTAAATGGTTAACTTTTGATTTATAGTTCGGAATGACACGAATCCAACGTCCAAGTAAGGCTAGCTCAATTTTTTATATTGTGACCAAATTAGATACGACAAAGCCTCGAAATAATCCAATCTATCCATAACTGCGTGATGCCATGCATTACCCTTGATTTATACGCCTTTACTCAAAGTTCCCCAATGATCAGTTTAAAATGATAAATTTTACTGGCGATCAACTTGACATGTCCACACTAAATCGTTTTTAACCTTTGATTCAGAGTTCAAAATAACACAAATTTAACGCCCACGTTAAGCTAGCTCAATTTTTACATTGTGACAAAATTTAAGACCTAAATAGCTACGACAAAGCCTCTAAGTAATCCAGTCTATCCTAAACTGCGTTATGCTATGAATTATTCTTCTTTTATAAGCCTTCATTCAAGGAGCACCAATGATCACGTTAGAATAATCATTTTAACTCACCGATCAACTTGGCATGTCTACAGTAAATCATCCGTAACTATTGATTAAGAGTTCAGAATGTCACGAATACATTGTCCACAATAATCTGGCTCAATTTTCTATATTGTGACAAAATTTAAGACCGAAATAGCTATAACAAAGCCTCCAAGTAATCCAATCTATACCAAACTGCACGATGCCATGCATTATGTTTCATTTTTAAACGTTTCCTCAATGAGCACCAATAACAGTTTATAATGATCATTTTAAGTATCTGATGAACTTGTCATGTAGGCACTAACTCGTCTTTAAGCTTTAATTTTGTGATCAAAATTACATGAATGCAACACCCATAGTAAGATAGCTCAAGTTTCCATATTGTGAAAACAGTTGAGAATAAAAAAGATAGAGAAAGCATTAAAGTAATCCAATCTATCCTAAAGTGTGTGATGCCATGCATTACTCATCATTTATAAGCAATTACTCAAGAAGCACCACTGATCTGTTTAGAATGATCACTTTAACAGGCCGATCAACTTGACATGTCCGCACTAAAGGGTCTTTAACTTTTGATTTATAGTGCATAATGATACGAATCCAACGTCCAAGTAAAGCTAGCTCAATTTTCTATATTGTGACCAAAATAGGTACGAGAAAGCCTCGAATTAATCCAATCTATCCCAAACTTTGTGATGCCATGCATTACGCTTGATTTATACGCCTTTACTCAAGAGCTCCAATGATCAGTTTAGAACGATCAATTTAACTGGCCGATCAACTTGAAATGTCTGCACTAAATCGTTTTTAATCTTTGATTCAGAGTTCAAAATAACACAAATTCAATGCCCACGTTAAACTAGCTCAATTTTCTACATTGTGCGTTAATCCATGCATTATGCTTCTTTTATAAGCCTTTACTCAAGGAGCACCAATGATCACGTTAGAATAATCATTTTAATTCACCGATCAACTATACATGTCCGCACTAAATAGTCTGTAACTATTGATTAAGAGTTCAGAATGTCACGAATACAACGTCCACATTAAGCTGGCTCAATTTCTATATTGTGACAAAATTTAAGACCGAAATAGCTATGAAAAAGCCTCCAAGTAATCCAATTTATACCAAACTGCACGATGCCATGCATTATGTTTCATTTGTAAATGTTTGCTCAATGAACACCAATGATCAGTTTATAATGATCATTTTAACTAGCTGATGAACTTGTCATGTACGCACTAACTCGTCTTTAAGTTTTAATTTAGTGCTCAAAATTACATCAATGAAACACCCAGGGGTTAAGCTAGCTCAATTTTCCATATTGTGAAAACCTTTGAGACTAAAAGAGATAGAGAAAGCAGCAAATTAATCCAATCTATCCTAAACTACTTGAATGCCATGCATTATGCATCATTTATAAGCTATTACTCAAGAAGCACCACTGATCTGTTTAGAATGATCATTTTAACTGGCCGATCAACTTGACATGTCCGCACTAAATGGTCCTTAACTTTTAATTTATAGTTCAGAATGACACAAATCCAATGTCCAAGTAAAGCTAGCTCAATTTTCTATATTGTGACCAAATTAGCTACGACAAAGCCTCGAAATAATCCAATCTATCCATAACTGCATGATGCCATGCATTACGCTTGATTTATACGCCTTTACTCAAAGAGCCCCAATGATCAGTTTAGAATGATCAATTTAACTGGCCGATCAACTTGACATGTACCCACTAAATCGTATTTTAGTTTTGAATTAGAGTTCAGAATGACACGAATCCAACACCCAAGTTAAGCTAGCTCAATTTCCTACATTGTGACAAAAGTTAGAACTGAAATACTATGGCAAATCCTCCAAATAATCAAATGTATCCCAAATTGCGTGATGCCATGCATTTTGCTTCATTTATAAGCCTTTACTCAAGGAACACCAATTATCAATTTAGAATGATCATTTTAACTAGCTGATCAACTTGACATGTCTGCACTAAATCGTCTTTAACTTTGAATTTAGAGCTCAAAATGACATGAATCCAACGCCCACGTTAAGCTACTTCAGAATGACACGAATCCAATGCCCAAGTTAAGCTAGCTAAATTTTCTATATTGTGACAAAATGTAAGATGGAAATAGCTACGGCAAAGCCTCCAAGTTATCAAATCTATCGCACACTGCTTGATGTCATGCACTATGATTCATTAATAAGGCTTTACTCAATGAGCACCAATGATCAGTTTAGGATGATCATTTTAACTTGCTGATCAACTTGAAATGTCCACACAAAATCGTCCGTAACTTTTTATCCACAGCTCAGAATGACACAAATCCAATGCCGACATTAAGGTAGCTCAATTTTGTACATGGTGAAAAATTTAAGACTTAAATAGCTATGACAAAGGCTCCATGTAGTTGAATCTATCGCAACTATGTGATGCCATGCATTAGGCTTCATTAATAAGCCTTTACTGAATGAGCACCAATGATAAGTATAAAATGATCATTTTAACTGACCGATCAACTAGACATGTCCTCACTAAATCTTTTGTAACTTTTGATTCAGAGCTGAGAATGACACGAATCCAACGCCCACGTTAANATAGAATGAAAGAGCTAGGACAAAGCCTCCAAGTAATCCTGTGTATCCCAAACTGCGTGATGCAATGCATAATGCTTCATTTATAAGTCTTTACTTAAGGAGGACCAATGATTATTTTAGAATGATCTCTTTAACTGGCCGATCAACTTGACATGTCCGCACTAAATCGTCCATAATTTTTGATTTAGACTTCGGAATGACACGAATCCGATGCCCATGTTAAGCTAGGTCAATTTTCTCTATTGTGACAACATTTGAGACTGAAAGAGCTACGGCAAAGACTCCAAGTAATCCAATGTATCCCAAAATGTGTGATGCCATGCATTATGCTTCATTTCTGAGCCTTTACTCAAGGAGCACCAATGATCAGTTTAGAATGATCATTTTAACTGGCTGATGAAGTTGACTTGTCCGCACTAAATCTTCCGTAAATTTTGATTTAGAGTTCAGAATGAAACGAATCCAACGCCCATGTTAAGCTAACTCAATTTTCTATATTTTGGAAACATTTGAGACTGAAAGAGCTATGAAAAAAGCATTCAAATTATCCAGTATATCCCAAACTGCGTGATGTCATGCATTATGCTTCATTTATAAGCCTTTACTTAAGGAGCACTAATCATGAGTTTAGAATGATCATTTTAAGTGGCCAATCATCTTGACATGTTCACACAAAATTTTTGTAAATTTTGATTTAGAGTTCAGAATGCCACGAATCCAATGCCCAAGTTAAGCTAGCTAAAGTTTTCATAATTTGACAACATTTGAGATTGAAAGAGCTACAATAAACCCTCCAAATAATTCAATGTATCCCAAACTGTGGGTTGCCATTCATTATGCTTCATTTATAAGCCTTTACTCAAGAAGTACCAATGATAAGTTTGGAATGATCATTTTAACTGTTCGATCAATTTGACATGTCCGCACTAAATTTTCCATAACGTTTGATTTAGAGTTCAAAATTACACGAATCCAATGCCCACTTTAAGGTAGCTACCATGAATTATGCTTCATTAATACCATGAATTATGCTTCATTAATAAGCCTTTACTCAATGAGCACCGGTTATTAGTTTAGAATGATCAATTAACTAGCCGGTCAACTTGACATGTCCGCTCTAAATCATCTGTAACTTTTGATTCAAAGCTCAGAATGACACGAATCCAATGCCCACGTTAAGGTAGCTCAATTTTGTACTAGCTCAATTTTCTATAGTGTAATAAAATTTAAGATTGAAATAGCTACCACAAAACCTCCAAGTAATCCGATCTATCGCAAACTTCTTTATGCCATGCATTATGCTTCATTAATAAGCTTTTACTCAATGAGCACCAATGATCAATTTAGAATGATCATTTTAACTCGCCGGTTAAATTGAAATGTCCGCAAAAAATCGTCTTTAACTTTTGATTCAGAACTCAGAATGCCATAAATCCAATGCCCACGTTAAGGTAGCTAAATTTTCTATATTGTGAAAAAATTTAAGATTGAAATAGCTATGACAAAGCTACCAAGTAATCGAATCTATCGCAAACTGCTTGTTGTCATGCACTATGATTAATAAGCCTTTACTCAATGAGCACCAGTGATGAGTTTAGAATGATCATTTTAACTCGCCGATCAACTTGACATGTCCACACAAAATCGTCCGTAACTTCTGATCCACAACTTAGAATGACACGAATCCAATGCCCACGTTAAGCTAGCTCAATTTTTTATGTTGTGAAACATTTAAGACTTAAATAGCTACGACAAAGCCTCCATGTAATCGAATCTGTTGCAACTGCGTGGTGCCATGCATTATGCTTCATTTATAAGTCTTTACTTAATAAGCACCAATGATAAGTTTAGAATGATCATTTTAACTGACCGATCAACTAGACATGTCCACACTAAATCTTCTGTAACTTTTGATTCAGAGCTCAGAATGACACGAATCCAACGCCCAAGTTAAGCTAGCTTTATTTTCCATATTGTGATAACATTTTAGGCTGAAAGGGCTACGACAAAGCCTCAAAGTAATCCAATGTATCCCAAACTGCGTGATGCCATGCATTATGCTTCATTTGTAAACCTTTGCTCAATGAGCACCAATGATCAGTTTAGAATGATCACTTTAACTGGTCGATCAGCATAACATGTCTGCACTAAATCGTCTGTAACTTTTGATGTAGTGCTCAGAATGACACCAATTGAACGCCAACGTCAAGCTAGCTCAATTTTCTATTTTGTGAAAAATTGTAAGACTAAAATAGCTATGATAAAGCTTACAAGTAATACAATATATCGCAAATTGCTTGATGCCATGCATTATTCTTCATTTATAAGCTTTTACTATGATCAGTTTAGAATAATAATTTTAACTCGCCGATCAACTTGACATGTGTGCACTAAATCATCCGTAACTTTTGATTCAGAACTCAAAATAACACGAATCCAACGCCCACGTTAAGCTAGCTAAATTTACAATATTGTGACAAAATTTAAGAGTGAAATAGCTACGATAAAGCCTTCAAATAATCGAATATATCACGACCAGCGTGATGCCATGCATTATGCTTCCTTGATAAGCTTTGACTCAATGAGCATCAGTTTAGAATGATCATTTTAACTGGCCGATCAGCTTAACATGTCCGCACTAAATTGTCTGTAACTGGATTACAGTGAAATACTACATGCACATGACAAAATTGGTGGCCCAGTAAGACAACAGTGGAGTCTAATTGATTTTCAGTACATGGTGTCCACATGTATGATGTCGGATTTACAATTTCAAGGGAATAATATGACATGGGCGGGAACTAGTAATAATCAGCTAGTTCAATGTTGGCTAGATCAAGCTATAATAAATGATGAATGTAAAGCCATTTACCCAGCTTCAATAGTCCACTATTTAGATATGATTGATTCCGATCATTGGCCAGACATAATCAAAATATGTTGACAATCAGAATTCGGAAAATGGATGTTGTGATATCATTCACATTGGAGAACTTGTGATGGCTTTAATAGTATTGTGAGTAATACTTGGAATCATTATGAACATACATCTACTTCATATTTATTATCTCGACTTACGACTTGTCGGAAAAGAATGTCCTATTGGAAGAGAAATTCTTATGTAAATGCTAACCTCAGAATTCAGCAACTTACCATGGCAATCGACATTGCTAATACCAAGCATCATAGTGACCCAGCTACAATTTTGGCTCTGGAGAAGGATTTGATATTAGCTTATGAGGATGAGGAAAATTTTTGGAAATTAAAAAGTCAGAATCGATGGCTTAATGAAGGTGATAGAAATACGACATACTTCTATGCAGTAACAAAAAACAGGAGAGCTCGAAATCATATTACTTTGATCAAGTCAGATAATGGTGAGGATGTGTTTGGAAATAAAGCTATTGCCCACAATGCTCAGACTTATTTTTGAGCTTTATTCAAAGCATCACCATAGGAAAACATGGAACATATCCTCTCGAATGTGAAGACAGTTGTTTCCAATGATATCAATCCAGAGTTTGTCAAAACAGTTACGAAAGATGAAGTATTCGAACCATCTCCTCAATTGGCGCTAATAAAGCCCAGGCCTAGATGGATTTTTGTCAGCCTTTTTCCAACAACATTGGTAGACTGTTGCGGATGCAACAGGACAAATGATACCGGATTTCAACCATACTAAAATTTGTCTCATTCCAAAGATGGATTACCGGAAATCTATAAAAATTTCTGACCTTTATCCCTTTGTAATATAATTTACAAAGTTATCTTTAAAATCCTCGTCATTCGTTTAAAGCCATACCTTAATACATTTGTGTCAAAAAAATCAGGCAGCTTTTATACCTAGGAGATTAATCACGGATAATGTGTTAATTGCTCATGAAGCATTACATTCCTTAAGGGTTCAGATATCCGCTGCAAAATCATTTATGGCTGTTAAAACAGACATAAATAAAGTTTATGACCGTCTTGAATGGAGCTTCTTGGAAGCAGTTCTTCTTAAAAAAATATTCTCGTCTCAATGGACAAATTGGGTAATGGAGTGCATCACCACAGTATCTTTTTCAGTTCACATTAATGGAAGCCTCTATGGTAACTTTCTTCCAGGACGTGGTTTACGTCAAGGGGATCCATTATCCCCCTATTTGTTCATTCTGTGTGCATATGTTTTTAGCTCGATGATTCATACTGCTGAATTGAATAATCAAATTCAGGCTTTGAAAATTTCTCAGAATGGACCTACAATCTCTCATCTTTTATTTGCGGACGATTCACTGTTCTTTATCAGAGCTGATCGGAAAAATGTTACCAGTCTCCAAAATATTTTCCAGGAATATTGTAGGGCTTCAGGACAGATTATTAATATGGACAAATCATCAGTCATTTTTGGGAGTAAAGTTTTTGAACATACCAGAAGACATTTACAACAATCATTACAGATATATAATATTGGTGGACGAGGAATATATCTTGGGCTACTGGAACAGTTTAAATGTAACAAACGTCAGATGTTTAAGTACATTATCGACAAAGTTCATTCTCGTATTTCAGGATAGCAAACAAAACTTCTATCACCTGCTGGAAAAGAGATTTTAATAAAAGCTGTTGCTTTTGCTATGCCGGTTTATTTGATAAACGTGTTTAAGTTGCCTAAAGAAATATGTAACATGTTGGATAAAGTGTTATCTCAGTTCTGGTGGGGATTCTCAGACTACAAACAAAAATTTTCATGGGTTTCTTGGAAGAAAATGACTACCCCAAAAATAATGGGAGGTTAAGGTTTTCGTGATTTTAAGAATTTTAACCAGGCTCTACTAGCCAATCTTTGTTGGAAGATCCAAACCTAGACCAGAATGCCTTCTTTCGAGAATATTAAAACATCAATACTTTCCAAAGAGGGATTTGATGTCTGCTACTTTAAGTTGTCGCCACTCATTTGGTTGGCAGTCACTTCTTCATGGACGGGATCTTCTAAAATCAGGGTTACATCGGATTATTGGTGATGGAGTAAACACATGCATAGGAGATACAAATTGCTTCCTATCTGTCCATTTCGTGCACCCAAACTGCTACAATATACCAACCCACTGCTAAAAATCGATTTACTCATTAATCCAACCATAGGACATTGGAATGCATATATCATTAATGATTTGATTGAACAAGAAGATCATCACCTTATCCATAAAATCTATCTTCCGCCTGAATCAAGTTAAAGATGATTGGTATTGGAAATTATCTAACAATGGAGTATATTTTGTTAAGTCTGGCTACTATCATGCGATTAATGTAAATGACAACGGGTCTGTCGGTATTCAACCTCATTTGGCAAATCATCAGGATCTCACTAAGTGTATTTGGGCTATGAAGATTCCACCCAAGATACAACATTTTTTTTGGTGATTTTTGTCTTGAGTTTACCTTTAAAATCACATTTAAAGCATCGACATATTCTCTCAGACGATCAGTGTGCACCCGTTGCTATGACTTCGAAGAAACAGAACTACACACATTTTTTCTACGTCATTATTCTCAAATGATGTGGAGAAAAGTGGGTATTCTAACTATTTGTTCATTCTGTGTGCATACGTTTTTAGCTCGATGATTCATATTGCTGAATTGAATAATCAAATTCAGGCTTTGAGATTTTCTCAGAATGGACCTACAATCTCTCATCTTTTATTTGCGGATGATTCACTGTTCTTTATCAGAGCTGATCGGAAAAATGTTACCAGTCTCCAAAATATTTTCCAGGAATATTGTAGGGCTTCAGGACAGATTATTAATATGGACAAATCATCAGTCATTTTTGGGAGTAAAGTTTTTGAACATACCAGAAGGCATTTACAACAATCATTACCGATATATAATATTGGTGGACGAGGAATATATCTTGGGCTACTGGAACAGTTTAAATGTAACAAACGTCAGATGTTTAAGTACATTATCGACAAAGTTCATTCTCGTATTTCAGGATAGCAAACAAAACTTCTATCACCTGCTGGAAAAGAAATTTTAATAAAAGCTGTTGCTTTTGCTATGCCGGTTTATTTGATAAACGTGTTTAAGTTGCCTAAAGAAATATGTAACATGTTGGATAAAGTGTTATCTCAGTTCTGGTGGGGATTCTCAGACTACAAACAAAAATTTTCATGGGTTTCTTGGAAGAAAATGACTACCCCAAAAATAATGGGAGGTTTAGGTTTTCGTGATTTTAAGAATTTTAACCAGGCTCTACTAGCCAATCTTTGTTGGGAGATCCAAACCCAGACCAGAATGCCTTCTTTCGAGAATCTTAAAACATCAATACTTTCCAAAGAGGGATTTGATGTCTGCTACTTTAAATTGTCGCCCCTCATTTGGTTGGCAGTCACTTCTTCATGGACGGGATCTTCTAAAATCAGGGTTACATCGGATTATTGGTGATGGAGTAAACACATGCATAGGAGATACAATTGGCTTCCTATCTGTCCATTTCGTGCACCCAAACTGCTACCATATACCAACCCACTGTTAAAAATCGATTTACTCATTAATCCAACCATAGGACATTGGAATGCATATATCATTAATGATTTGATTGAACAAGAAGATCATCACCTTATCTTTAAAATCTATCTTCCGCCTGAATCAAGTTAAAGATGATTGGTATTGAAAATTATCTAACAATGTAGTATATTTTGTTAAGTCTGGCTACTATCATGCGATTAATGTAAATGACAACGGGTCTGTCGGTATTCAACCTCATTTGGCAAATCATCAGGATCTCACTAAGTGTATTTGGGCTCTGAAGTTTCCACCCAAGATACAACATTTTTTGTGGTGATTGTTGTCTTGAGTTTACCTTTAAAATCACATTTAACGCATCGACATATTCTCTCAGACGATCAGTGCACCCGTTGCTATGACTTCGAAGAAACGGAACTACACACATTTTTTCTACGTCATTATTCTCAAATGATGTGGTGAAAAGTGGGTATTCTAACTACTACCATTTGGAGTCCGTCTACTACTATTCATGACAATGTCAGATATTTAATAGCAAGTTATAATCAGTTTAATTATGATTCGCCATAGAAGTTTATTCCTTTCTTTGTCCTCTGGTGCTAGTGGAAAGTCAGGAATGATCTTACTTTCAACAATAAGGACTTATCAGTGGAATCTCTGTTACAAATAAGCCACGACGATGCTCTGGAATGGAGAAATCAAAATTTCAAGAAAGATGAAAATTGACCATCAACGACATTTAATTATGCCCTTTGAAAATGGAAATCACCACCTCCATAATTGTTAAATGTAACTACGATTCGGCTCATCAGGAAGGCAATTCTTTTTCAAGTTTAGGATGGATTGTATGCGATAATAGCAGCTTTTTATTGAAGGCAGGAAAAGGAAAATTTCATGGACGTTATATTGTTATTGAAGCGGCATTTACTGCACTTATCTAGGCCTTACAATGCACGTGGTCTTTGGGATTCCGATATGTTATCTTTGGAGGAGATAATTTGACAATAAATAATCTTCTACACAATACAACTGTCAATCACCAACTCCAACATTATATCAAGACGATCAAATTATGGTTCAACAAGTTTGAAGGAATCAAATTACAACAACAACCACGATCATGCAATCAAGTGGCAGATGTCTTGGCTAAATCATCAATTATTTCTCCAGATGTTTGGCATATTTACTCATCTTATCCCTATTTTTAAGATCTTTTGTAAACAATGAAGCACAATGCATGGCAGCACGCCGTTTGGGATAGATTGGATTACTTGGAGGCTTTGTCGTAGTTATTTTGGTCTTAAGTTTTGTCACAATATAAAATTGAGCTAGCTTTACTTGATCGTTGGATTCGTGTCATTCTGAACTCTAAATCAAAAGTTACAAACGATTTCGTGCGGACATGTCAAGTTGATCAGCCAGTTATAATGATCATTATAAACTGATCATTTGTGCTCCTTGAGTAAAAGCTTTTAAATGAAGCATAATGCATGGCATAATGCAGTTTATGATAGATTAGATTACTTTGAGGGTTTACCTAGCTTGAATGACATGAATCCACAACCCACATTACGCTTGGAATGACATGAATTCACTACCCACATTATGCTACCTCAATTTTCTATATTGTGACAAAATTTAAGACCGAAATAGCTACGACAAAGCCTCCAAGTAATCCAATATATCTAAAACTGCGTGATGTCATGCATTATGTTTCATTTATAAGCCTTTACTCAACGAGCACAAATGATCAGTTCAGAAATATCATCTTAACTAGCTGATCAACTTGACATGTCCACAATAAATCGTCTTTAACTTTTGATTTAGAGCTCAAAATGACATCAATCCAACGCCCACGTTAACCTAGTTAAATTTTCCATATTGTGACAACATTTGAGACCGAAAGAGCTATGACAAGACCTCCTAGTAATCTAATGTATCCCAAACTACGTGATGCCATTCATTATGTTTCATTTATTAGCCTTTAATCAAGGAGCACCAATGATCAATTTAAAATGATCATTTTAACTGGCCAATAAACTTGACATGTCGGCACTAAATTGTCCGTAACTTTAGATTTAGAGTTCAAAATGATAAGAATCCAACGCCCAATTTAAGCTCGCTCAATTTTCTTGTGACAAAATTTAAGATCAAAATAGCTACGACAAAACCTCCAAGTAATCCAATCTATCCCAAACTATGTGATGCTATGCATTATGTTCTTCATTTATACCCCTTTACTCAATGAGCAAAAATGAACAGTTTAGAGTGACTATTTTAACTAGCTGATCAACTTGACTTGTCCAAAATAATCGTCTTTAACTTTTGATTTAGTGCTCAAAATGACATGATTCCAACGCCCACGTTTAGCTAGCTCAGTTTTCTATATTATGATTTATTTATAAGCCTTTACTCAAGAGCCCCCAATGATCAGTTTATAATGATCATTTTAACTTGGCAATCAACTTGACATGTCCTCACTAAATCGTATGTAACTTTTGATTTAGAGTTCAGAATGACACGAATCCTCCAATGCCCATGTTAAGCTTTTTCAGTTATCTATATTATGACAAAATTTAACAATCGAATAGCTATGAAAAGACCTACAAGTAATCCAATCTATCCCAAACAGCGTGATTCCATGCATTATGCTTCATTTATAAGCCTTTACTCAAGGAGAACCAATGATCAGTTTAGAATGATCATTTGAACTAGCCGACCAACTTAACAGGTCCGCACTAAATTGTCCGTAACTTTTGATTGAGAGTTCAGAATGACACAAATCCAATAACGACGTGATGCTACCTTAGGTTTCTATGTTGTGGCAAAATTTAAGACCAAAATAGCTATGACAAAGCATCCAAGTAATCCAATCTATCCCAAACTGCGTGATGCCATGCATTATACTTCATTTATAAGCCTTTACTCAAAGAGCACCAATGATCAGTTCAGAAAGATAATTTCAACTACCTAATCAATTTCACTTGTCCACAATAAATCGTTTTTAACTTTTGGTTTAGAGCTCAAAATGACATGAATCCAACACCCACGTTAAGCTAGCTCAATTTTCCATATTGTGACAACATTAGATACCAAAAGAGCTACGACAAAGCCTCCAAGTAATCCAATGTATCGCAAACTACATGATGCTATGCATTATGCTTCATTTATAAGCCTTTAATCAAGGAGCACCAATAATCAGTTTAGAATGATCATTTTAACAGGTCGATCAAATTGACCTGTCGGCACTAAATCATCCGTAGCTTTTGATTTAGTGTTCAAAATGCTAGGAATGCAACACCCACTTTAAGCTCGCGCAATTTTCTTATGACAAAATTTAAGATCGAAATAGTTACAACAAATCATCCAAGTAATCCAATCTATCCCAAACTAGGTGATGCTATGCAGTATGTGCTACATTTATACGCCTTTACTCAATGAGCACCAATGAACAGTTTAGAATGATCATTTTTACTAGCTGTTCAATTTGAGTTGTCCAAAATAATCTTCTTTATCTTTTGCTTTAGAGCACAAAATGACATGATTCCAACTCCCACGTTAACCTAACTCAATTTTCTATATTGTGAGAGAATTTAACATCGAAATAGCTACACAAAGCCTACAAGTAATCCAATCTATCCCAAACTGCGTGATGCCATGAATTATGCTTCACTTATAACCCTTTCCTCAAAGAGCACCAATGATCAGTTTAGAAAGATCATTTTAACTAGTTGTTAACCTTGACATGTCCATAATAAATCGTCTTTAACTTTTGATTTAGAACTCAAAATGACAAGAGTTAAAATGATCACGTTAAGGTAGCTCAATTTTCCATATTCTGATAACTTTTGAGACTGAAAGAGCACTGAAAAAGCCTCCAAGTAATCCAATGTATCACAAACTGTGTTATGCCATGCCTTATGCTTCATTTATTAGCCTTTACTCAAGGAGCCCCAATGATTAGTTTAGAATGATCATTTTAACTGGCCGCTCAACTTGACATGTACGAACTAAATCGTCTGTAACTTTTGTTTAGAGTTTAGAATGACAAGAACCCAATGTCCACGTTACGCTAGCTCAATTTTCTACACCGTGACAACATTTAAGACTAAAGAGCTACAGCAAAGCCTTAAAGTAATCCAATGTATCCAAAACAGCGTGATTCCTTGCATTATGCTTCATTTATAAGGCTTGACTCAAGGAGCACCAACGACCAGTCTGGAATGATCATTTTAACTGGCCGATAAACTTGACATGTCGACAGTAAATCATTGGTAACTTTTGATTTAGAATTTAAAATGATACGAATCCAACACCCACTTGAAGAGAGCTCAATTTTCTATATTGTAACAAAATTTAAGACCAAAATACCTAGGACAAAGCCTGCAAGTAATCCAATCTATCCAAACTGCATGATGCCATGCATTATGCTTCATTTATGACCATTTACTCAAGGAGCACCAGTGATCAATTTAGAATGATCATTTTAAGTAGCTGATCAACTTGACATGTCCGCACTAAATCGTCTTTAAGTTTTGATTAATAGCGCAAAATGACATGAGTCCAACGTCCATGTTAAGCTAGCTCAACTTTCTATATTGTGAAAAATTTTGAGACTGAAATAGGTACGAAAAAGCCTCCAAGTAAAATGTATCCCAAACTGCGTTATGCCATGCATTATGGTTTATTTATAACCCTTTACTAAAGGAGCACCAATGATCTAGTTAGAATGATCATTTTAACTGGCCGATCAAGTTGACATTCCCACACTATATTGTCGATAACTTTTGATTTAGAGTTCAGAATGATAAGAATCCAACGCCCACATTAATCTAGCTCAATTATATATATTCTGACAGAATTTAACATCGAAATAGCTATGACAAGGCCTACAAGTAATCCAATCTTTTCCAAACTGCGTGATGCCATGCATGATGTTTCATTTATAAGCCTTTACTCAAGGAGCACCAATGATCCATTTAGAATAATCATTTTAAGTAGCTGATCAAAAGTTAACATGTCCGCACTAAATCGTCTTTAACTTTTGATTTAGAGAGCAAAATGACATGATTCCAACGACCACGTTAAGCTAGCTTAATTTTCTATATTATGAAAAAGTTTGAGGTTGAAAGAGCTACGAAAAAGCCTCCAAGTAATCCAATGTATCCCAAACTGCGTTATGCCACACATTATGCTTTATTTATAAGCCTTTAATGAAGGAGCACCAATGATCAAGTTAGATTGATCATGTTAACTGGCCGATCAACTTGACATTTCCACACTATATATCTTCCGTCATTTATGATTTAGAGTTCAGAATGACACGAATCCAACGCCCACGTTAAGCTAGCTCAATTACCTATATTCTGATAGAATTTAACATCAAAATAGGTACGAAAATGCCTACAAGTAATCCAATCTATCCCAAACTGCGTGATGCCATGCATTATGTTCCATTTATAAGCTTTTATGCAAGGAGCACCCATGATCAATTTAGAATGATCATTTTAAGTAGCTGATCAACTTGACATGTCCGCTCTAAATTGTCTTTAACCTTTGATTTAGAGCAAAAAATGACATGGGTCCAATGTCCATGTTAAGCTAGCTCAATTTTCTATATTCTTAAAACATTTGAGACTGAAAGCGCTACGAAAAAGCCTCCAAGTAATCCAATGTATCCCAAACTGCGTTATGCCATGCATTATACTTTGTTTATAAGCATTTACTCAAGGAGCACCAATGATCAAGTTAGAATGATCATTTTAACTGGTCGATCAATTTGACATTTCCACACTATATCGTCCGTAACTTATGATTTAGAGTTTGGAATGACATGAATCCAACGCCCACGTTAAGCTAGCTCAATTATCTATATTCTGACAGAATTTAACATTGAAATAGCTACAACAAGGTCTACAAGTAATCCAATCTATCTAAAACTGCGTGATGCCATGCATTATGTTTCATTTATAAGCCTTTACTCAAAAAGCAGCAATGAATAGTTTAAATTGATCATGTTAAGTAAAGATCAACTTGACATTTCCGCATTAAATCGTCCGTGACTTTTGATATAGAGTTCAAAATGACAAGAATCCACCACCCACGTTATGCTAGCTCAATTTTCTATATTGTGACAAAATTTAAGACCAAAATAGCTACGACAAAGCCTCCAACTAATCTAATCTATCCCAAACTGCGTGATGTCATGCATTATGTTTCATGTATAAGCCTTTACTCAACGAGCACCAATGATCTGTTCAGAAATATCATTTTAACTAGCTGATCAACTTGACATGTCCACAATAAATCATCTTTAACTTTTGATTTAGAGCTCAAAATGACATAAATCCAATGCCCACAGTTAAGCTTGCTAAATTTTCCATATTGTGACAACATTTGAGACCGAAAGTGCTATGACAAGGCCTCCAAGTAATCTAATGTATCCCAAACTACGTGATGCCATGCATTATGTTTCATTTATTAGCCTTTAATCAAGAAGCACCAATGATCAGTTTAGAATGAGCATTTTAACTGGCCAATAAACTTGACATGTCGGCACTGAATTGTCCATGATTTTTCATTTAGCGTTCAAAATGACAATAATCCAACGCCCACTTTAAGCTCGCTCAAGTTTCTTATGACAAAATTTAAGATCGAAATAGCTATGACAAAGCCTCCAAGTAATCCAATCTATCCCAAAATGCGTGATGTGCATTAGTGATTCATTTATACCCCTTTACTCAATGAGCACAAAGGCATAGTTTAGAATGATTATTTTAACTAGCTGATCAACTTGACTTGTCCGAAATAATAATCTTTAACTTTTGATTTAGAGCTCAAAATGACATGATTCCAACGCCCACGTTAAGCTATCTCAATTTTCCATAATGTGACAACATTTGAGAAAGAAAGATCTACGAAAAAGCCTCCAAGTAATCCAATGTATCCCAAACTGCGCTATGCCATGCATTAAGCTTCATTTATAAGCCTTACTCAAGGAGCACCAATGATCAGCTTAGAATGATCATTTTAACTTGCCGATCAACTTGACATGTCCGCACTAAATCGTCCGTAACTTTTGAGTTAGAGTCTGAATAACACGAATCCAACGCCCATGTTAAGCTATTTCAATTTTCTATATTATGATAGAATTTAATATCAAAATAGCTACGACAAGGCCTACAAGTTATCCAATCTTTTCCAAACTGGTGATGTCATGCATTATGCTTTATTTATAAGGCTTTACTCAAGCAGCAGCAATGATTAGTTTAGAATGATCATGTTAACTCACCGATCAACTTGACATGTCCGCACTAAATTTTCCGTAACTTTTGATTTAGAGTTCAGAATGACACGAATCCAACACCCAAGTTATGCTACCTCAATTTTCTATATTGTGAAAAAATTGGAGACCAAAATGATTATTTTGTGATTCATTTATACCCCTTTACTCAATGAGCACAAATGAACAGTTTAGAATGATTATTTTAACTAGCTAATCAACTTGACTTGTCCGAAATAATCGTCTTTAACTTTTGATTTAGAGCTCAAAAATGACATGATTCCAACGCCCACGTTTAGCTAGCTTAGTTTTCCATATTATGCTTTATTTATATGCCTTTCCTCAAGGAGTCCCAATGATCAGTTTAGAATGATCATTTTAACTTGGCAATCAACTTCACATGTCCTCACTAAATCGTACGTAACTTTTGATTTAGAGTTCCGAATGACACGTTAAGCTTTCCCAATTATCTATATTATGACAAAATTTAACAATCGAATAGCTACGAAAAGTCCTACAAGTAATCCAATCTATACTAAACAGCGTGATTCCATGCATTGTTCTTCATTTATAAGCCTTTACTCAAGGAGAACCAATGATCAGTTTAGAATGATCATTCGAACTTGCCGATCAACTTGACATGTCCGCACTAAATTGTCCGTAACATTTGATTGAGAGTTCAGAATGACACGAATCCAATACCCACGTTATGCTACCTTAATTTTCTATATTGTGGCAAAATTTAATACCAAAATACCTATGACAAAGCCTCCAAGTAATCCAGTCTATCCCAAAATGCGTGATGCCATGCATTATGCTTCATTTATAAGCCTTTACTCAAAGAGCACCAATGATCAGTTTTGAAAGATCGTTTCAACTACCTAATCAATTTCACATGTCCACAATAAATCGTCTTTAACTTTTGGTTTAGAGCGCAAAATGATATGAATCCAACACCCACATTAATCTAGCTCAATTTTCCATATTGTGAAAACATTTGAGACCGAAAAGCCTATGAGAAACCCTCCAAGTAATCCAATGTATCCCAAACTACATGATGCTATGCATTATGTTTCATTTATAAGTCTTTAATCATAGAGCACCAATGATCAGTTTAGAATGATCATTTTAACTTGCCGATCAACTTGACCTGTCGGCACTAAATCATCCGTAGCTTTTGATTTAGTGTTCAAAATGATAGGAATGCAACACCCACTTTAAGCTCGCGCAATTTTCTTATGACAAAATTTAAGATCGAAATAGTTACGACAAAGCATCCAAGTAATCCAATCTATCCCAAACTAGGTGATGCTATGCAGTATGTGCTACATTTATACGCCTTTACTCAATGAGCACCAATGAACAGTTTAGAATGATCATTTTACTAGATGTTCAATTTGAGTTGTCCAAAATAATCTTCTTTATCTTTTGATTTAGAGCACAAAATGACATGATTCCAACGCCCTCGTTAACCTAACTCAATTTTCCATATTGTGATAACATTTCACACTGAAAGAGCTACGAAAAAACCTCCAAGTAATCCAATGTATCCCAAACTGCGCTATGACATGCATTATGCTTCATTTATAAGTGTTTACTCAAAGAGCACCAATGATCAATTTAGAATGATCATTTTAAGTACCTGATCAACTTGACATGTCCGTGCTAAATCGTCTTTAACTTTTGATTTAGAGTGAAAATGACATGAGTCCAACGTCCACATTAACCTAGCTCAATTTTCTATATTCTAAAACAATTTGAGACTGAAAGAGCTACAAAAAAGTCTCCAAGTAATCCAATGTATCCCAATCTTCGTTATGCCATGCATTGTGCTTTATTTATAAGCCTTTACTCAAGGAGCACTAATGATTAGTTTAGAATAATCATTTTAACTGGCCGATCAACTTGTCATGTCCGCACTAAATCGTCTGTAACTTTTGATTTATAGTTCAGAAGGACACGAATCCAACGCCCACGTTAAACTTGCTCAATTTTCTATATTATGACAGAATTTAACATTGAAATAGCTACGACAAGGCCTACAAGAAATCAAATCTATCCCAATCTGCGTGATGTCATGCATTATGCTTCATTTATAAGCTTTTACTTAAGAAGCATGATTAGTTTAAAATGATCATGTTAACTAACCGGTCAACTTGACTTGTCCGTACTAAATCGTCTTTGACTTTTGATTTAGAGTTCAGAATGACACGAATCCAACATCTACGTTATGGTACCAAAATTTTCTATATTGTGAAAACGTTTAAGACCGAAATAGCTACGACAAAGCCTCCAAGTAATCCAATTGTAAGAATATTGAGATTATAGAGGAGAAATGTGAAGAATTGAATCTGAAAACTCAAAGAGAAGTATGAGAAAAAGAGAAATGACTTAGACTTATGGAGAAGAATCTCCTAAGAGTATGTTATACATTGAGTCTTTACAGCCCTTTTATAGAGGATTTACAATGTGAACACAAAAGAAAACAAATTCAAACTTGTGGATGAGTTTTAATAGAGGAGGAGCCTGTCAACAACCAATGAGAAGAGAGGAGACAGCATGGGCAGCCTGTCAACAACCAATGAGAAGAGAGGAGACAGCATGGGCATGACTGTTTGGTGTGGTTGCCAAGACTGTGTGCAGCATGGGCATGACTGTTTGGTGGTTGCCAAGACTGTGTGCAGCATGGGCATGACTTTTCCACCTTGATTCTTCTCCCAAGGTAGCTATTTAACCATTTCAACCATGTGGTTAATAATAACCCATCCTTTTTTCATTTCCCTTGTTATTCAAACTGAATTTTCGTGCTCACACTTGCCTTGTAGGTCAAGATAGGTCTTATTTGATTTTCCTATGTCAATACTCCCCCTCAAGCTAAAGACTTTGGAATCACCCTAAAGTCTTAAGCTTGGGAACCCAAGGCAACACCTCATTAAAAACCTTATTAAGGAAAACCACTTGGGACAAAACCTTAATAAGGGAAAAAGAGTGTGTTGCTCTTGGATTAGGAGACCTTTGATCATGGGTGTGATAAATCAACAAGCCCAAGTTTGCTAAAGATGTTCTTGCAAACTTTGAGACTTGCTGCCTTTGTGAAGATGTCAGCTAGTTGGTCTTCACTCCTTGTATAACATGGCAGAATGGTTCCATCTTGAACTTTCTCCCTAACCTTATGGCAGTCGATCTCTATGTGCTTGGTCCTCTCGTGAAACACTGAGTTTGAAGCTATGTGAATGGCTGCCTGATTATCACAATGGAAGGTAATTGGCCCTGGTTGTGCAATACCGAAATCTTTCAAGAGTGCTTTGAGCCAAGTTACTTCATTTGTCAGCTTCCTCATAGCCCTATATTCTGCTTCAGCACTAGAACATGATACCACCTTCTGCTTCTTAGTCTTCCAAGTGACTAAGTTCCCACCAACGAAGGTGCAATACCCAGTGGTTGATTTCCTATCCACCCTATCACCAGCCCAATCCGCATCACAATACCCGACAATCTCAGTGTTCCCATTCTTGCCCATCCATATACCTTGACCAGGAGATCCTTTGATGTATCTAAGGATCCTTTCTACCATGCTCCAATGATATACAGTAGGCTTTTGCATATGTTGACTTACTTGATTCACAGCAAAACACAAGTCTGGTCGTGTGAGGGTGAGGTAGATCAGCTTCCCAACTAGTCTCCTATACTGAGAAACATCCTTAAATAACTCATCAGCTTTCTCCCCCTTTCCGTTGACCTTGTAGCCATCTTCAAGAGGAGTTTTGGCCGGTTTAGCCCCAAGCTTTCCCGTGTCTGTCAACAGATCAAGAGCATACTTTCTTTGGGATAGAAAGAGCCCTTCTTGAGACCGACACACTTCAATACCCAAGAAGTACTTCAACTCTCCAAGATCCTTGATGTCAAATGATCTGTTTAAGAAGGCCTTTGTGGACTGAATTCCTTCCTTATCATCTCCTGTGATGATAAGGTCATCCACATAAACCAAGACCGCCACGATTCCTTTGGAGTTTTGACGAGTGAACAAAGTATGATCTGAATGGGATTTCCTAAACCCATTATCAGTAAGTGTGGAGCTTAATTTGTGATACCAGGCCCTTGGTGACTGCTTCAACCCATATATTGCCTTCCTAAGTCTTAGAACCTGTCCCTCTTTGCAAAAATCTTCAAGGCCTGGTGGTGGAGTCATATACACTTCCTCTTCAAGTTCTCCTTGTAGGAATGCGTTCTTGACATCCATTTGCCATAAGTCCCAAGTCAGATTCGTAGCTAGTGAAAGAACAACCCTTACAGTGTGTAGCTTAGCCACCGGTGCAAATGTATCAGTATAGTCCTCTCCATATGTCTGAGTGAAACCTCTTGCAACTAGACGTGCCTTGTACCTTTCTATGTCCCCATTGCTCTTATACTTGATGGTGAACACCCACTTGGAACTCACAGCCTTCTTGCCTTTGGGAAGTTCTTGTATATCCCATGTATGATTCCTTTCCATAGCTCCCTTCTCATCTCTTACTGCATCTAACCATTCTTTCTTGCTCTCAGCTTCTTCATAAGTCCTTGGAATCTGACTTTGTTCAATCTTTCCAAGGAATGCTTGATGACTAGATGGCAAGAGGTCAAGGGAACAAACAGCTTGTATGGGATGAGCCACGGCCTGGTTGTTGTAGAATACCCTAGTGTTCCTAAGTCTAGTACTCCTCCTTAAATGCTGAACAGGTGGTGCAGCCTCCTCTACAACCGTTTCCTCTTCCATTTGGTGAATAGGTTCCTCTATACCCACTTCCAAGTCGTCTTGTTCTTGATTTTGGGCCATAGCTTCTTCTTGGATTGGAGTTGGTTCTTGAGTTACCACCCCTTGTTCATTCTCTTGGGTATCTTGTGAACTACTTAAGGTTCTTGTTTCTTCGTGTCTTGAATCCTTTGGCAGATCATTTCCCAAATGATTCAAGAGAAACCTCAAACTCGTAGCCAAATCAGAAGGTGACCTTGAGAGATCCTTCAATCCTTCCCAATCTTTCTGATCATAATAGCTTTGTTCTTCTATGAACTTGACATCTCTAGACACATATGTCCTGTTGTTGCTCGGATCATAGCACTTATAACCCTTTTGTGTTGTCGAATATCCAAGGAACATACACTTGATGCTCTTTGCCTCCAACTTGTTTCTTAGATCACCTGGAACATACACAAAGCACACACACCCAAATACACGTAAATGATCAATGGAAGGTTTAGTTTTATTGAGTACCTCAAATGGGGATATATCTTGCAAGACTTTGGTTGGAATCCGATTGATGAGGTAGCAAGCAACCAAGACTGCATCTCCCCAAAAACTTTTAGGAACATTGGTATGAAACATCATGGATCTTGCTACTTCCATTAAGTGTCGGTTCTTCCTTTCAGCAACTCCATTTTGTTGTGGTGTGTGTGGACAGCTAGTTTGATGTAGTATTCCATGTTTGTTTAGATGAGCTTTGAATCTTTGACTTGTGTATTCCCCTCCATTATCTGATCTTAACACTTTGATCTTGGCATTGAATTGATTAGTAACATAATTATGAAAGTTTATAAATGCCTCATAAACCCTATCTTTAGATGGAAGTAATGTAACCCATGTATATTTCGATTTCTCATCTATAAAGGTCACAAAGTATTTATTCCTATCTCTAGACATGTAAGGTGAGGTCCAAACATCGGAATGTACTAAATCAAAGCAATGCTCATAAATTGTAGACGATTTAGGGAAAACAACACGACAATGTTTGCCAAGGATACAAGCCTCACAAACTGAGTGATCATAAGCGACATTAGGAATTATTAAGCTTAAAGCACGAGCATGAGGATGTCCTAATCTAGCATGCCATAAGACATCTTTATTAGCAAAAACACAGGATTTGAAAGCTAAGGAATCCAAATTGCTTGGAGGGTCTTCAAGAACATAGAGCTCATCTTGAGTTACACCACCTCCAAGTATCTTACCACTCTTAATATCCTGAAAGTAAACATTGTTAGGCCCAAATGTAACATTGCAATTGAGGTCTTTAGTAGCCTTTTTGACAGAAACTAGATTAGACTTAAATTTAGGTACAAAGAATGCATTAGTTTCTTTGTCAAATAGTCTTAATTTTCCGGTTCCTTCAATTGGAATACCCTTACCATCAGCTATAGTTACTTGTCCTAGACATGGTTCAATGTTCTTTAACAACCTAGCATTGCTAATCATATGGTGAGAAGCACCTGAATCCACTACCAACTTATGATCTGGTTTATCAAGCGATTTATGGGAGTAGAGTGTGATACCGGAGAGTTTTGAGGCATAGGCCTTGATGAGATCCTCCAAGTCACTCTTCTTAACATACTCCATGGATACATTCATAGCTAGCTCCCCTCCTTGGTTGGATGAACTTGCCGGTTCAGTCGCAACCATTTGAGAGATGTTAGCCTTTGAATCCTTGAACCGGTTTGGCTTGAGATGAGGATGAAGTATCCAGCACTTGTCCTTGATGTGGCCATTCCTCTTACAATGCTCACACATCACACTCTTCCTATCCTCTTGCTTAAACACGCTTTTGTTGGCCATGACTAGTTCTCCTTTACCACCAAACAAACCAATGTTGCCTTGCTCCCTTTGAATCCGTGAGCACACCTCTTCGAAATCAGGGAGTTTTGGCTCTCTCAGGATGGACTTAATCACATCCTTAAAGGCTGGATTTAGGTTGAGAAGGAGCCCAAATATCTTGTCTTGTTCCTTCCTTTCATTAAGCACCTTTGGATCCATAGAACTTGGTCTCAACATGTCAAGCTCGGACCATGTTGACTGGAACTTGCCCAGGAATTTTGTGAACTCCATATCCTCTTGGTGTAGATCATTGAGAGCCTTCTTAACCTCATACACACGGCTGAGGTTTGAAACATCCCCATACACCCTCTTGAGAGTGTCCCAAAGAGACTTGGCAGTTTCACAATGTGAATAAGCTTCAAGAATGGATGGGTCCAATGAATTTTGGAGGAATCCAAGGACTGATTGATCTTCTTGGAACCACCTAGCTTCTTCTTTTCTTGTTGCCTCATCCTTCTTCTCCTTTGGATCATCTATAGATGGAGTATTATCCTCCAAGATGTGATTCCAAAGTCCTTTGCCACAAATGGCTGTCTTGATGGTTCTTGACCATAATGTGTAGTTCAAGCCTTTGAGAACTACTGCTATCACCGTAGGTTTCAGGCTGGAACTAATTTGAACTGTATCCTCCATTGTTAGGCTTTGAAGAGCTCAAAGGAAGCAGCTTTTATGGTTGAATGAAACCGTGAGTTTTTAGTCTAAAGACTGAGAGATTTTTGACAGAATTTTAGATTAGAAACTGAGAGATTTGAGTAGAAAAGATAAGAGAATGATCTTATGCTCTGATACCATGTAAGAATATTGAGATTATAGAGGAGAAATGTGAAGAATTGAATCTGAAAACTCAAAGAGAAGTATGAGAAAATGAGAAATGACTTAGACTTATGGAGAAGAATCTCCTAAGAGTATATTATACATTGAGTCTTTACAGCCCTTTTATAGAGGATTTACAATGTGAACACAAAAGAAAACGAATTCAAACTTGTGGATGAGTTTGAATAGAGGAGGAGCCTGTCAACAACCAATGAGAAGAGAGGAGACAGCATGGGCATGACTGTTTGGTGTGGTTGCCAAGACTGTGTGCAGCATGGGCATGACTGTTTGGTGTGGTTGCCAAGACTGTGTGCAGCATGGGCATGACTTTTCCACCTTGATTCTTCTCCCAAGGTAGCTATTTAACCATTTCAACCATGTGGTTAATAATAACCCATCCTTTTTCATTTCCCTTGTTATTCAAACTGAATTTTCGTGCTCACACTTGCCTTGTAGGTCAAGATAGGTCTTATTTGATTTTCCTATGTCAATATGGATTACTTGGAGGCTTTGTCGTAGCTATTTTGGTCTTAAATTTTGTCATAATACACTACAAGAAAACATCGATTTCACAACGACGAAATTCGTCGGCAATCCATCGGAAATATAAATTCCCGTCGATTTTCCAACAAAATGTATCCGCTAGGACTATTTCGCCGGAAACCAATTTCCGTCGGGAATTACCGATGGGTTTGGGATAAAGAAAGAAGTCGGAAAACACCAACGGATATTCGATGCATCACTTCCATCGGCAATTACCGATGGGTTTTTGATAAGAGTAGACGTCAGCAAATGTCAACGGATATTCGATGGGACGGATCCATCGGCAATTACTGATGGGTTTACGATAAAAGTAGCCAGAAGAAAATACTGATGGATATTCGATGGTCTAGTCCGTCGGAAATTACCGACGTATTTCAGATGGATTTACTTAGTTGGGCCGTCGATGACTTCTGATGACCAGTGCCATCGGGAATTACAACCGACAGTATATCCCGGTGGTTTTCACCTGTCGAGAGTGAACGGGCGACGTCGTGATGAAATAAGCTTCCCAACGGATACAACTCTGTCGGTAATTTAATTTCGGACGACTACATCCGTCGCGAATAACCAAACAATTGAAAAAACAATTTGAATAATTATTTTTAAAAATTATTCATTAAATATTTGAAAAATATATTCATTCGAAATTAACATTTAATAAAAATATTAAAATGATTAAATAAAAATAATATTTCAAATTATAAATATAATAATATTTAAAGTTTAGTTATTTTAAAATCTACAAATAACATTGGAGGAGGAGAAGGAGGCGAACAAAATTCATCGGGGAATTTGGTTTTCATAATTTTTACAAAATATTTAAGGTTCGTCGTATCTATCTCCATAGCCGTCATTTTTTATTTGAGTTGTGCATTCTCCTCATTTCCAGCCGTAGATGTTGCACCACTGGTATCTGCAACTCTCCCGAGTCCTGGATGACGACATTTAGAAAATGGTACTTACTATGAAAACAAAAAAATATTATTAAAAAAATATAATAATATTAAATATAAAAATAAATAAAAAGAGAAATCAAACTTATATCAAGAAGTAGACGGTTAATCTAAAAACAAGGTGATTCGACGACCGAATATGAAGAACTAACTTGAGATTGCTGAGACAAAATATCACTTTTTCTTCTTCACTTTTTTGATGATATCACTAACAAGACTATCTTGGATGCAACCAATTTTTTTGTTTGTGTTGATGGACTCGAGAAGTTGTAAGTGATCTGTAGGTGCTCCAAATTCTTTTGCCTAAAAGTAAAAAAATACTAAATTAATATTTAAAAAAATTTCAAATAATAATAAATAAAATTAATATAATAATAAATTTACCAATTGATCGACTCGTCTCAGAAAACTATTCGATTCAGCATTGTGAATGTAAATGCCTTTGGCTCCTTGGTCGCTCTTTTGGTTTCTTGAATTAGTACTCGAGATGGCCTCAGCGCTGGAGCATTGGCAATAACGAATAAAGTCGTTCCAAACCGACTCATTCAACCCTCTTGGTTTGTATTTGCCCTTTTTTCGCTTTTGTTTCTACTCGTTCATGTGGCGGAAAAATGGTACGACGGCCTCTTTTTGTAAAGATTCTTCCACAAATTTTGTGTTCATAAGATGTGATGTAAATTCTTGTTGCGAAATTTACTTATATATTACTAAAAAAATATTTTAAACAATTACATATTTAAAACTAAATAAACGTAACGTAAACGTCCTGAACCAAATATGACGTTCTTCATACAAAATATCTCTAAATTTTGTATATGGTTTATTCATAAGAAAATGAAGCATCTTTAATATAGATTTGCTTATTCCGTTGTTTGAAATACCAAACCTACCAATTTTTATTAGAATAACGTTAAAATAATAATTTTAAATCTAATTATAGAAAATTTAATATACCATGTCGAATTTCCTTAACGACTCGGATCAAGAAAAGTAAGAAGTTCATGACCAAGTTGCTGAAGCAATTCTTCAATTGTAATTGGTCAAAAAGAATCATTTCCAGATTCTAGAACTTGAGTTGGTATAAAACCCAGATTACACGACTCAGCACGTCGGTACTCTTGATATGACCTTAAAAATATTACTATTACATGAATACGACGACTGTTAATAATAATATTTAACTGTATAAACTAATACAAAATAATATGAAATGAACTTTCAGTTTCAGATTTAGTTTCAGATTTTGTGACTGAACACCTAAATCTATGATTCAGTTCAACTATTCTTTAAAAAATTTACACGAAATTTAAAGAAAAAAACTGATAACCATTAATCTTGTATGTATACAAATTAAAAAACACCAATTGTAATGATAAAAAACCGTTTGGAAATGGGAGGAGCAAGTGGTCTAGTGGTTGTACCACCTCTACGTCCATCCCAGAGGTGTGGAGTTCGACTCCACCGCCCCTCGTAGGAGGATGCTAAATTTTCGTATGAAGATATTGGGCTATTGGATCGGCCCGTTGTGACCCAGTGACAAAAAAAACCGTTTGGAAATTGATTAAAACTATTATTGCCAAAATAAATTTGAAGTGATTACAATTGTCGGGAACACTTGGAAGGAAGTTTATCTGCTCAAAAGATGATTATTATGGTATGACAATAAAACATCAACTCTCACGTGGATTTAAATAGATTACTATTTACTAGGATTTGAATCGGGCAAATGAAATGAACTTGTAAGTTTGTTAAGGTAACTATGTTTGATGAATCATGAAACGACGAACATTTGTTGCTTCCTTTATTTGAGTAAAAAAAATACCCGCATACACCATTATCCTGAACTTTCATAAGATAAGTTAATAAATCTCAAACTTCCAGATTGAGAAATATGATTCGAAATTGTAAATGGTGGATAACCAACACTAAAACTGATGATATATTGCCATGGTGACTGTATTTCAGATTAACTGGAAGACAACCGATTACTATGTTCCAAATCAAAAAACATTGATCTGCAAATTTATGTTTGACCCAATTGGATTGAAGATCCAATTATGTGGGTGAATCATGGATAAGCAAAAAATGTAGGCATGGTTGATTTTGCAAAAGAAGGTAATTGTGCGTGTTGATCAAAGAAGAAACAAAAACCTGATTTCTGGCAAAACATACAAAGTTGTGAAGGCAAAACTTACATTTCCGGTGATTACACTTACAAATACTCAAGAGGAGACTTCCGGCAACTTTAGCGGTGGGAGAGGAGACGGATTTCCGAACGGGAGAGGAAGAGACCTTTCTAAACGGGAGAGAAGACTGAAGGAGAAGTCGTGGGATCGTAGGTTATATTCAATATTTTCGACGGCAAGAACCATCAGAAATCCGTCGGCCAAAAATAAATATTTTTGCGAAAACCCACGTGATAAATTCTTTTCCTGCGTATAGTTTCATATCATCGGCATTGCGTTAGAACGGACCAACGGATTTCCGATGGAAACCGAAAGTTCTGCATGCTCGGCAAATTGTCAGTACACGTGGTAAAGGATATTTCTGATGGATTTTCATCGTATCTTGTAGTGTGATCGGTAATCCTTCGGATGTTTCCGATGGATTTCCTACGGCTCAGTTATTTGTTAACAAAAATAGTGAATATTTTTATTTCTAAAATCTAATTTCATAAATTTTCAAGAATTTAAAAAATATCAAGATTAATTGATAATGCAGAGTTATTTTGTTTCTTAAAAATATACTAAAATAATGTGAAATAGTCCTTTCTCATAATTTACTATTTATTCATATTTTGAAGTTTGTTTATGTTTTGCTTGTTTATATCTATCAATCTACATAGTATTGTTTATAGTATTGTTTTTTTTATCCGTACGCGAAGCTAGTTAAAGGTCGCCGCCTTTTTGACGATAGTAACCAAAATTTTGCTATATTCTATGGATTTAATTATAACTTTGAGAGCTCACCATTTAATTATGGAGATGACTACAAGTCCCTTAAATTGGTTTTTGGTTTATATTAGAAATGTTTATAAAACTTTTTATTTTGAAAAACCAATCTAGTATATAACATTAAAAATTTGTACCATTTAGTCATAACCCGTATATGTTTAAAAATTTTAAATCTATTAAACTCAATATTTGAAATATCTTATCGGCGCGCATCCATCGGAAATCCCAGACGGAATTCCGATGGTTATTCAAACACTGTCGGATATCCATCGGATAAGATTTTCCGACACGACAGGGTATAATATCAATACCCTATGTCATCAGGTATCTGTCGGAGATTCTAACGGATATGCAATGGTATTCAAATGCCATCGAAAATCCATCGTATAAGATTTTCCAACACGACAGGGCATAGTACCAATACCCTATGTTGTTGGGAATCCGACGGATATGCGATGGTTTTTTAGTTTTGTCACAACAGTGTCGGCAATCCGTCGCAAAAGGGAATACATTTTTTTTAGAAAATATTATTTGACACTGAAAATTAAAGTATCATAATAACTAAGACATTGCAATGACATATTTAATCTGAATCTGATGAACATTCCGAATAAACTGAATTTTTGTCGTCAAACTCATCAATCTCCTCTTCTGAATCTTGAAATACGTTGTAATCTCCGTTTGTGGTGTCATCAACAACAAGGTTAACTTCAAGAGAAGTCTCTATGGAGCCTAAGTTACCAATTGTGCTTTGCTGCATAGGGTCTTGCTCGGAAACACCACATACGACTCCTCTAGGGTGTATTGATGTCACTATAATCCAAGGATCTTGTTTGTTCTTCACACGAAGATATCAAATGTAACAAACCTGGTGCGCTTGGGATGCAAGTATAAGAGGATCATATTTTTGATGTCGCTTACGAGAGTGAACAGATGTAACACCGAATTCATCTTGGCATTGACCAAAGACAGGGTCATACCAGTCACAGTAAAACACAATACACCTCAAATCAATCATTCCTGGATAGAAAAGCATATCCACGAATGCAGTACATTGGATAAGATTTTGCCATAAATGTAGGACCATTCACCAACACAACTAACCACGTGAGAAACATTATTCCCCTAGAAGGATCTGTAGTAACTTGCAAAATAATTGAATGCAGTCAACTATATATTTATATATATAGTAAATTATTATTGAAAATTACATAATTAATTAACACTGACGTAAAAGTGCAACCAACTTGCAAATTTGCTCTTTTTAAGTTCGACCAACTCATTCTCTGTATAATTTGAATAATAAATACGTATTTGATCCATGTATATACTGTTAATTATAAACAAAATAATTAAAAATAAAGAATAATAACATTTACAAAAACGTTTAAATGAATGTAGCTTTCATATTCCAAAACGTCATCGCAATTTGTCAAAATATACAAATGCTAGTGTTTGTGTTACTCCTCTTATAGGTGTCGTGTCTTCCGTTTTCCACTTAAACGTCCAATTTGTACAAATAGTTCTGGCACATACACTAGATAGATTGGTTTTTCTCCTCCATCATCATTTTGTGCAGGTCGTCTATTTTTTTTGGACTTACGGTGGAAACTAGTAGCTAGCGAAGTTAGATGTTTCCTCATTAATACTTTGTGCGATGATTGAACTTTCAACCCTTGCAAGATTTTTAACTTTTTCCATTAGGTGGAACATATATCTCTCAAAATGATACATCCATCAGTACTGAATAGGTCCTCCAAACACTGCTTCTCTAGGGAGGTGAATAGAAAGATGTTCCTAAACATAAAAAATGTTGGTGGAAATATTTTCTCGAGGTTACAAATGACAACCCGTATTTTTTCCTCCAAATTTTGTATATCGTCTCTAGTAAGTAATCTTCTACATAAATCTCGGAAAAAGCACCAATCCATGCATAATAAAAAAAGTTATTAATCCGGCCAGAAAATTATGATTATATATAAAATAATGTAAATGTACCTACAATTGCTCTGTGGACGTTTTTAGGCAGAAGATCGCTAAAGGCAAATGGAAATAGTCTTTGCGTGAAAACATGACAATCATGACTTTTCATCCCTATAAATTTGCGTTCAATAGTATCGACAAAATTATGAAGATTAGATGCGTATCCATCTGGAAATTTGACACTATGTTTAATCCAGTCAAAGAACTTGTCTTTTGCATGCACATCCAACCGGAATGCTGGAGACAATGATTTTCCATTCGACATTACATGTAGTTCCTTGCTGGAATAAATATCTGGCAAATCCAATCTAACTTTCAAATTATCTTTCGTTTTCCCTTGCACATTTAGAACAGTATTCATTATGTTGTCAAAACAATTCTTTTCAATGTGAATAACATCTAGATTGTGGCGCAGCAGATGGTCCTTGCAATATGGTAAATCCCAAAAAATACTCTTCTTATGCCAATTATGGTATTCGCCACAACCATCAACAGGATAATGTCCGTTACCTCCACATGAAGCCATTCTCTCAGTACCAAAATCTATAAGTTGAGTCATCATATAATTTCCGTCAATCATAGGAGGTGGACCATCAAAATGTTTTTTGTTTTTCCTAAAAAATGTTGTGCTCCAGCGATATGGATGATCTTGCGGTAGAAAGCGTCGATGACAATCGAACCAACTAGTCTTTCGTCTGTGTTTCAGTTGGAACACATCAGTATTATCTTTACAATATGGGCATGTTAACTTTCCACGCGTCATCCATTCTGATAACATACCATATGCTCGAAAATCACT
>JAEVFF010000836.1:35171-135941 GCA_018901945.1 Pugionium dolabratum | reverse complement strand
CCACAGCTTGCGTTTCAAACTCAAAGACAAGGGTATCAGCCCTCTGGAGGAAACTTTCGAGGACAATCTTTTCAGCCACGTTTTGGGTCATATCGAGGAAGAGGAGGTTTCTCCACAAGAGGAAGGGGATTCCCTCAACAGGCACCTACTGGAAACACACAAGTGCAAAGCAACAGTGCTGCTGAAAAACCCACATGTCAGATATGTGGCAAAACAGGACACAGTGCACTCAGATGTTGGAATCGTTTCGACACAAGCTATCAAAGCAACAATGCTTCACGAGCGTATGCAGTTTATTCAGAAAATGACCCTGCAGGGAGAGAATGGTACCCAGATTCAGGCTCAACTGCTCACGTCACCTCTTCAACAGAAGGTCTGACCAATACAACACCCTACAATGGACTGGATTCGATAACCGTGGCTGATGGTAATGCTCTTCCCATAACTCATGTTGGTTCAACACATTTAACCAGTTCATCAGGTAAAATATTCTTACATGATGTCTTGGTCAGTCCCTCAGTCCAAAAACCACTACTGTCTGTATCTAAACTATGCAATGACTATCCCTGTGGAGTTTTATTTGATGCTAATGCTGTTTATATCCTGGATTTGAAAACTCAGAAAGTGTTAACCAAAGGGTCACGACGTGATGGACTTTATGTGCTGGAGAATCATGACTTCAAGCTGTTTTACTCCTCTCGGCAACAAGCAACAGATGAACGAGTGTGGCACTACAGGCTTGGTCATGCAAGTGCACAAATTCTCCAGCACTTAAAAATCAACAAGGCAATCTCAGTCAATAAAAGCTTCAAGAATCTCATTTGTGAGTCTTACCAAATGGGAAAGAGTCTTCGTTTGCCGTTTTTTAGTTCAACATCAGTGTCTGTTCAACCTCTTGAAAAGATCCATTGTGATCTATGGGGTCCCTCTCCTATCATGTCTGTACAAGGATTTCGTTACTATGTGGTCTTTGTGGATGATTTCAGTAGATTCAGTTGGTTATTTCCACTAAAACTCAAGTCTGAATTCTATGGTGTGTTTGTCTCATTTCAAAGTTACATTGAAAATCAGCTCAACAAGAAGATAAAAATGTTTCAGAGTGATGGTGGGGGTGAATTTGTGAGCACCAAATTCAAAAGTTTGCTAGACAAGTGTGGGATAAAACATCAATTCTCATGTCCCTACACTCCTCAACAAAATGGACTTGTTGAGAGAAAGCATCGACATCTAATTGAACTTAGTTTGTCTATGCTCTTTCATGGAAATGTGCCTCTGCAATACTGGGTTGAAGGCTTTTTTACAGCCAACTATCTGATAAACTTGCTGCCTTCCTCCTCATTGAAATTTCAGTCCCCCTATGAAGTCTTGTACAACAAAAAACCTGATTACACTTCACTAAGAATCTTTGGCAGCGCCTGTTACCCATGTCTTCGTCCATACACTGCACACAAATTGGAGCCTCGATCACTAAAATGTGTCTTTATTGGATATAGTGCAGGGCACAAAGGTTACCGCTGTCTTCACCCTCCAACAGGAAGAGTCTTCATCACCCGTCACACCATCTTTGATGAAGAATTGCTTCCTTTTACTGAAAAGTATAAAAGCTTGGTACCTTCTTACTCCACTCCAATACTTAAAGCTTGGCAGTCAGTAGCAACCTCAACAACTTCAGAGGAAACACCACCTGCACCATTCCTATCAACTCTTCCCACCCTGAATAAAGCAATTCATCCTCCTGTTCAGACCACAAATAATCAGTCATATGAGAATATTCAATCTCCAACATCGCAAGATCAACAACAAGAAGTCGAAAATTTTGTTACCCAAGCAGACATCACTGTAGAAGCAGAACAAGAAACTAATGTCTCCACAGAAAGCTCCAGCCCAGCTGAGGATGTCAGCAATATCACAAGAACAGAGCATCAGCAAACAGCAAGCTTGCATCCCATGATGACAAGGGGAAAACATGGAATTTCAAAACCAAATAAAAGATACGCACTCATTACGAACAAGTCGCCTTCTCTTGCTCCAAAGACAGTCAAAACAGCTCTCAAAAATCCTAACTGGACAGCAGCTATGACAGAAGAAATCAAGGCTCTTCTGGACAATCAAACTTGGCATCTAGTTCCACCTACATCAGCAATGAATATTCTTGGGTGTAAATGGGTTTTCAGACTTAAGTTGAATGCTAATGGATCAGTTGATAAACATAAGGCCCGACTGGTTGCAAAAGGTTTCCACCAAGAAGAAGGAATAGATTATTGGGAAACCTTCAGTCCGGTGGTTCGATCAGCAACCATCCGCGTAGTTCTTGGAATTGCTGTCTCAAAGAATTGGTACATCACACAATTGGATGTAAAAAGTGCATTCCTTCATGGTGACTTAAATGAGGACATCTACATGTTACAGCCGCCAGGCTTCGAAGACCCTGCTCATCCAACCTATGTGTGTAAACTCAACAAGGCCATCTACGGACTCAAACAGGCCCCTCGAGCCTGGTTTGACAAGTTCAGTACCTTTCTTTTGAGTTATGGATTCCTCTGCAGCAAAGCTGACCCTTCCCTGTTCACGTATAATCAAGAAGGTTCAACTCTCATCCTCCTTCTCTATGTCGATGACATAATTTTGACAGGAAACAGTGGCTCCCTAATGAATCAGTTGGTCACAGATCTTGGCTCAACCTTCTCTATGAAAAACCTGGGCAGTCTGCACTACTTCCTGGGAATTCAAGTACAACGCAACAGTTCAGGCATGTTTCTAAGTCAAGAAAAATACGTCGAAGATATTCTGAATCAGGCAGGCATGAATTCCAGCAATCCACTGTCTACACCGCTTCCCCTGCAGCTCGATGGATCAAATAATGACAATTCACTATTTCCAGAACCAACTTACTTCAGAAGCCTGGAAGGAAGGCTATAGTATCTCACACTTACACGTCCTGAGATTCAGTTTGCAGTCAACTTCATATGCCAAAGAATGCATCTTCCTACGATGTCTGACTTTGCTCTGTTGAAAAGAACTCTGCGTTATCTCAGAGGAACATCAACTATGGGTCTACATCTCCATATCTCTGCCCTCTCTCCAATCATTGCCTACAGCGACAGTGATTGGGCAGGTTGCAAACACACTCGCAGATCAACCACTGGATTCTGTACATTCTTGGGCTCCAATCTTGTGTCATGGTGCACAAAAAGGCAAGCTACGATTTCACGATCCTCCACTGAAGCAGAGTATCGTGCCATGGCTGAAACAGCAGCTGAAGTAACTTGGATATCTCATCTTCTTCATGATCTACAAATTCCACAGACTCAACCGGCCATTCTACACTGTGATAATCTCTCAGCAGTTTACCTAACGGCAAACCCCACTCTCCACTCCAGGTCAAAGCACTTTGACACTGACTTTCACTACATCAGGGAACGAGTGGCTCTCGGCTTCATTGAAACCAAACACATTCCAGCTGAAGCACAACTAGCTGATGTCTTCACCAAATCGCTATCAAAGGGTGCCTTTTGCCACCTTCGTGACAAACTTGGAGTTGGCTTACCACCCACCTCAAGTTTGAAGGGGGATATTAGCTCATCACTCCTCAGAACAGAGCATCAGCAAAACGAATTTGGCTCCATTGTCAAGCCAGAACGAAGCTCTGTCCGAAGCCCTGCATTCGAGATGCCCTGTAATGGGTCCTCTGTCTGCACGGTAAAGAATGCACAAAAGGACACAACAAAACAGAGACCCATGCCGTTGCACAATCGATTCGAAGCGCTACAGCTCGAAGACCAAAACGACAAGCTCGACACATGTCAAAAGGACACAACAAAACAGAGACCCATGCCGTTGCACAATCGATTCGAAGTGCTACAGCTCGAAGACCAAAACGACAAGCTCGACACATGTCAAATTTCGATTGACTAACTCTTTGTATAAAAACATAAAGCCTTGTTCTTCGAAAATGAGTGTGCGTCTGTTCTTTTCAATGAAAATGATATATTGAAGTCTCTGTTTTTCATTCTCTCTATTTTCTTTTCGTTTTACAATCCTTTCAATTTTCTTAAAATATTTCTCAAATAATATATTAGGAATTACGGTAGTAACTTAAATCTATTTATATTTATTTGAAATTATTTATAAATTAAAGTATAAAAAATTGAAAGAAATAAAAATTATTGTTTTTGCAAATGTAATATTATTTTTTGGTTAGTTGAATAAATTATATTCTCTAACCAAATTAATATCAGTGACATGTATTGTAAAATCAGTGGCATGTATTTATGCTAGTATTAGTGGCATGTATTCTCTAACCAAATTAATATCAATGACATGTACTCTCTAACCAAATTAATATAAGTGGCATGTATTATAATTATTTTAGTAATTTAAACTCTTTTATATATTTAAGCTGAAACTCGCTATGGTATTCACACGTCAGCATGATATTTTTGTTATTAACACGTCAAAGTAAAGTTATTTTGTTAAAAAGTTTCTCAAATAATATATTATGATTCTCTTTTTTATAATACTCAAATTTTATCTTTTCAGCTTATTTCAACTTCACCGTTATAATCAAACGTTAGATTATGTCAATGTTTTATGTACGAAAAAGATGTGGAGATTGAGATGAAGACAACCACGTATGATGCTACTGCTCCAACAATTCAAAGATGTCAAATTAATAGATCTTACGAGTTAAACCAACTGAGTGGACAGTGCAGTTCGTTGCATCAAAGAAAAGAATAATTCATCTAAGCTTAAAATGTTCATAAAAAATCTCTCATCTTTCTCGTGTAGAACAAGATTTGGTTTTTTTAAGTGAAAGTGTTTTTGCTTAGAACAATGTTTGTAGTCTTGAGAAGCCAGTGGATTTTTCTAAAAAGATTGTTGATGTTTAAACTAATATATTTTGACAATAATATAATTAAAATCATCCTTTTAAGTATTAGAAATGTAGGGTTTTAGAAGCAAATATTATTAAAAATGTATTTTATAAGTATAAAATATTTTTTAGTTAGGACTCTAATCTACATTTAGAGTTTTAGTTATGAATTTTTTTAGTGCTTACAATCTTTCTTCTTTGTAGAACTTTGTGTAATTTTCAAGGTTTCTTGTATCCGCTATTTGTATGCAATTCTTGTGGGTTGCAGTAGAAATGTGTTTGATGGAATATGCACATTCCACGAAATGTCTGTGAGAGTTGAGAATAGTCTAAGCCGATTTCACTTGTATAGTTGTTGACTTCAAGCTTCTCTACCTTTGATTTGACTTCAAGATGTTGAATATATCCAGAAAATAGCAACATTTTTCAAAAGGCAAAGACTTTTCTTTCTTCTCTATAATCCAAACAAGCTTCTTCTGGGCGCCAATGTTGACTCCACTTTCACCTTAAATTAGTTACCATCGAAAGACAACAACCAAATAAAGACTCGCTACATCATCCTGCTCAATTTCTGATCAAATCGAATCTTACATTCATTATTGTATTAGGTTCTTATTACTTTATTCAATCTTGTAATCACCCTTTATGTTTATGTACTACTTCTTGATCAAGTTCTTATCTTATGTTATTCCAAAGTGTAAAGAAAAACCAACAATAGTGCTTAGCACTAGCCCAAGACCGTAATACCCGAGGAACCCGAAAGAAAGTAAGAGAACAAACTCTCTAAGTATGAATAAGAATATGGAAGAAGACTTAAAAGATACTTGAATACTTCTAAGAAAATTAGAAGACACTTGAAAACTTATGTAGAAAGACACTCTTTTATTGTAGTTGTTTAACTTGTTATTGTTGTTACAAATGAGGGGATGAGGAGCTATTTATAGGCTCCAAAACTACAAAATATCTTACACTATTCTCTAGATATTTCTACAACAATATCTAGATATTTTTACAACAATATCTAGATATTTAAATATTAGAATTCTCTAGAAAAATAAAAGGATAAGATATAAAGATATTTCTAGATATTCTAGAATTTGGACTTAATTTGGGTTGATCCAATTAATAAGTTATTGGGTCAATAACCCATAATTAAATTTGACCCAAATCAAGTTTAATTTTAATACTCCCCCTTAAACTTGATTTTGTCAACTAACCCGAGCTTCGAGCGGAGTAATTCAAATTGATTTCTTGGTAATGATTTTGTAAAGATATCGGCAACGTTGTCCTCACTTCGAACCTCCAAAGCTTCAATTGTCCCATCAAACACCTTCTCTCGTATGAAGTGATGTTCTAACTCAATGTGCTTCGTCCTTGCATGAAACATTGGATTATTTGCTAACTTAATAGCACTTTGATTATCTCCGTAGATTGCAATCGGCTTATTGATTGGCTCGAACAAATCCCCAATCAGCCTGCGAAGCCATACACACTCTTGAGTTGCTAGTGTTGAAGCTTTATACTCTGCTTCAGTAGTAGATAGTGACACCGTTGCTTGCTTCTTGCTACACCAAGAAACACTCGTATCACCACATAAGAACACATAACCTGAAGTTGATTTTCGGTCATCTTGATCTCCACCAAAGTCAGCATCTGTGAATCCATATAGACAAATCTTAGCATTGTACTTGTACACCAATCCCATACCAAGAGTTGTCTTCACATACTTCAATATCTTCTTTGCTGCCTCTAGATGTGGTTTTCTTGGTGATTGCATAAAACGACTTACAAGACCTACTGCAAAGGCAATGTCAGGTCTTGTTATAGTTAAATATAGAAGACATCCTACAAGAGAGCGATAAGGTCGAGGATCAGGTAGTAGGGATCATTCATCGCGTCCGAGCTTTATGTTCACATCTATTGGAGTAGTGCGTGTTTTTCCTTCGTGTATCCCAAACCTCTCAACAATCCTTTTTGCATAGCTTTGTTAGCCGATGAATATTCCACCACTTACTCTTTCAACTTCCAAACCAAGAAAGTTATTCAGCTCACCCAACTTCTTCATTTCAAACCTTATCGACATATCCTCTTGTAGTCGAGTAATTTCACCATCATCATTACCAGTAACTATCATATCATCCACGTAAAGAAGAACTATCACATGGACACCTCCATTCTTTTTGAAGAATAGACTTGGATCAGAATCTGATGTCACATAACCGCAAAACTGAAGGAATTGAGCAAGCTTTCCATACCAGGCACGTGGAGCTTGTTTTAATCCATACAAAGCCTTTTTGAGCTTGCACACATAATCAGGATGTTCTCGTGATTTGAAGCCAAGTGGTTGCTCCATGAAAATACTTTTATCAAGCTCACCATATAGAAAAGCATTTTTTACGTCTAATTGCCATAACTTCCAACCAAAACTAGCGGCTAAAGATAAAAGTGAACGTACCGTAGTCATCTTTGCCACTGGACTGAAAGTCTCATCATAGTCTTCTCCATACTTTTGAGAGAACCCACGAGCAACCAACCTTGCCTTAAATCTATCAATGCTCCCATCTGTTTTTCGCTTAATTCGATACACCCATTTACAAGAGATGGGTTGGACATCCTTGGGTTTTGGAACCAAATCCCAAGTTTCATTCTTTATGAGAGCATTCATCTCCTCCTTCATTGCGGTTTTCCACTCGCTAATGCCTTTTGCTTCATCATAAGAGGATGGCTCTTCTTCATCTAATGGAGAGGCAAAGTAGCATGAGTAAGTAGTGATGAACCTTTCATCTCTAAATCGAGCAGGCCTAACAATATTCCTTTTAGGTCTTTGATAGGCCATGGAATCATGATGTTCATCATTATCTTCCTCTTGATTTATGCTCCCCCTTTCACCTTGCATCTCTTTTTCATGACTTACGCTTTCACTTGGCATTTGAAGAGCAGTTTCATCAATCTTGGGAGAACCCGCACCATCTTGCTCAACTAATACTTGAGGTGGCCCAAAGTATGAAGAAACTTCATCAAAGACAACATCACGAGACACAATGTACTTGTTTGTCTTTGGATCCATACATCTCCACCCCTTCCTCTGTTCATCATATCCGATAAAAATGCATTTCTTTGCCTTTGCCTCCAGTTTGGTTCTTTGAGAGTCAAACACATGAACGTAGCAGACTGATCCAAATATTCTGAGATGTTTCACTGTCGGCTTCTTCCCATGAACCATCTCATAAGGAGATTTCATATTATTTGGGCTAAGTGGCATCCGATTGATGACATATGTTGCACACCTCATACCTTCCGCCCATAAAGCTTTTGGCAAATTCTTGTCATGTAACCAACTTCTACATATCTCGGTTAAATGACGGATCTTCCTTTCTGCTACTCCATTTTGCTGAGGCGTATATGCACATGTAAATTCTCTTTTGATACCATGCTTTTGGCAAAAAGAAAAAAAATCCTTTGACATGAACTCTCCCCCATTATCCGTCCTTAGAGTTTTAATCTTCCGACCCAATTCTCCTTCCACGGTAATCTTAAATTCTTGAAATCTTGAGAATACTTCCGATTTTTCTTTCACAAAGTATACCCAAGTGTACCGTGAAAAATCATCAACGAACAATAACATGTAGCGAAATCCAGAATATGAGGATGTTCTCGTAGGACCCATCAAATCACTATGGACCCTTTCCAATGGAGCACAACATCGTGAAGTGGAGTTATCAAATGGAAGTCTATGTGATTTTCCATATTGACAACCTTCACAAAGTCTCCCTTCATCTTGAATCTTTAACTTTGGGAGCCCATTAACCAAATTCTTATTTACCACCACCTTGAGCTTAGTCATATTTATGTGACCAAGTCTAGCATGCCATATAAAAGCATTATCATTGGTACTCATCTTTTCCACATAGGAGTTTGAGGCCGATAAGACGTATAAGTCTTTAACTCGTGCTCCGGTGTGAACTACATCCGCCTTTAACTCTTGAATATTTTTTAAAAATTTAACGTCTTTTGGACCAAACAAAACAAAATTACCTGAGTCTACTGCATTCACCACCGAGAGAAGATTCTTTTTCACTCCAGGGACGTGGTACACGTTCTTGAGTGTGATTGGGCTTCCATCATCTCCTTCAATAACAACCGTTCCTTCTTTCTCGACACGGTGAATTGAATTATCTGCAGTTATGATGGCTTCCTTCCCATCATGACGTTGAAGACTTGAAAATAACTTCTCATCTCCAGTAATATGATGGCTACAACCCGAATCCACAATCCAATTATTTGCAAGAGTTTTAGTTGCAGTTGTACCTGAAGATGCACCCTCTAACGTGAAACATTTTCCCCATTCTTCATCTTCAATGTAACCTTTTGATTCCACCATATTTGTTTCTTTCAGCTTAACTCGGCAATCTTTTTTAAAGTGCCCAAGTTTTCCACAACGGTAGCACTTGAATCGTTTCTTGTCTCCAGTAGAAGATCTTTCACGTTCATCATTGCTTTTAACACCAACATTCTTGGGTTTGGCTTTAAAGCTTTGTTGTCCTCGAGCTACAAAAGCACTACCCGAATCTTCATGTATTTTAACTCCAGCCATTTGTGTGGCAAGTGATTCTTGCGAAGCCAACAAATTTTCAAACTCCTCCAAGGAGGGTTGTGTAGCCCATCCTTGAACCGAAGTTACAAACGGTGTATATTCAGGTCGTAAACCTCGAATAATATACCGTTTTAACCGAGCATCTGAAATAGACTCTTCCGGATTAAGAGTGTTAATCTCAGAGCAAAGATTTTTTACCTTGATGAAAAACTCTGATATGGAAGACTCCCCCTGCTTCGCATTTGCCAACTCGTTCTCTAGCAACTGTAGACGAGCCTCGTTCTTCTTATTAAACAACTTATCTAACGCTTGCCAAATAGAACTCGCAGATGTACACCTCGAGACATGCTCAAATACCCCCGAAGATATTGACCTCTTTAAAGCAAACTCCGCCTTGGCATTTTTTCGTGTCCACTCTTTTGTCGCTTCCGCGGTTGCAGCATCTCCCCTTGGTGGTGTTGTGCTACTACCACCGACGACATCCCATAAGTCCTCGCTCACCAAGTATGACTCCATACATGACTTCCATAACCGATAGTTGGATTGGGTTAAGATCTCCATTCCTAATCCAATAACACGACCTTCCATACTTAGAGTAAACCCGAGCTCTCTTTAAACTCCGATCTTGATGTACACAAAACTAGAATGGCTCTGATACCATGTAAAGAAAAAACCAACAATAGTGCTTAGCACTAGCCCAAGACCGTAATACCCGAGGAACCCGAAAGAAAGTAAGAGAACAAATTCTCTAAGTATGAATAAGAATATGGAAGAAGACTTAAAAGATACTTGAATACTTCTAAGAGAATTAGAAGACACTTGAGAACTTATGTAGAAAGACACTCTTTTATTGTAGTTGTTTAACTTGTTATTGTTGTTACAAATGGGGGGATGAGGAGCTATTTATAGGCTCCAAAACTACAAAATATCTTACACTATTCTCTAGATATTTCTACAACAATATCTAGATATTTTTACAACAATATCTAGATATTTAAATATTAGAATTCTCTAGAAAAACAAAAGGATAAGATATAAAGATATTTCTAGATATTCTAGAATTTGGACTTAATTTGGGTTGATCCAATTAATAAGTTATTGGGTCAATAACCCATAATTAAATTTGACCCAAATCAAGTTTAATTTTAATAGTCATGACTATATCTTTAGGTGCTAAGAACAAGTTATTGGTTATATCTACGGCCAGGTGGGTCTCATCAGTACTTCAGGGTATGGTCTAGATGCAATTCGACGGTAAAGTTTTGGATTTTGAACACAATTTCTAAACAGACTCACAATAGCATACTTCATTTTAATGAAATATCAGAAATCTAAAAAAATTTAATGATTAGATTTCATATCACAAACTTTTCAAGATCATGCCAATTGATTAAAAAAAATATGGTCTCTTCATCAAGGATTGATGGATTTGGAGATTTACTATATAATATTAAAGACTCTGGGGATGAATTGGATGGTACTAACTGTATAGAAATTTATCACAAATGTAACTGCTACAAAGGCATGTATACAAAGATAGAATATGCTAAAATGATTTTTAAAAAAAAAATTTAGCTTAAACGACTCATATGCCATATATTTCTAAGATATACCATCTTTTTGAACAAGGCCATAGTCAAAGGAACATCCCACTTGTTTAGAATGCTATTGCTTTCAATGTGTCTAGATCCGATCAAATATCGATCAATGCTACCCAGTCTAGTTACAATAAATAGAAGAACAACATGTTTTAAGTTCACATTGCGGTTTTAGTGGTCACACTGTTTATAATTATTACAAGATTTATGGATATCCAACTAGAGCACAAGTAGAAATTTCAACCAAATAATACTCACACTTGACCAAACAATCTACACATACAACAAAACTGTTTTGGCTCAGATGTTGGTGAATGAATCCAAAAGCTTTGATAACAATGATTCAAGTTTCCTAAACATTCTTACAAAGGATCATATACAAGGATTAATTGCATATTTCAACTCACAACTAAAGCTTCGTGAAAATCAAATAATCAGTTCAGTAGCGTCTACTTCAAATGGAACTATCACTAACCCACCTGATATATCTTTTTCTAGTTCTACATTATGCTTTGTTGGTATTTTGAGAACTACAAAAAATAGATTAGACATTCAATCTTGGATTGTAGAAAGTTGTGTTGCACATAATGTTTTTCATGATAAGAACTTATTTGAGAGTTTATATGCTTCTTTAAGTACTCAGTACATTAGCTACACGGTTAAGTGTGAAGATTGCACGTATAGGAAAGACAAAAGTGAATGACCAACTGTTCTGAGCGGTGTTATGTATATTCCATATTTCAGGTTGAATCTTGTAAGTATTAGTCAACTAACGAAGAATTTCATATGTCGTGTGATACTTGATCACAATTCTTGCATGATACAGGAGCCTATCAAGCGGTTGACAATTGGTCAATGTGAACAAATATCAAATCTCTATGATATCAGTAATATTGTGTAATCATTTTTTCAAATCACTTCACATGTTCAAACATTGTTGTTTGATTTAGTCTTCTGTCACAACATATTAGGACTTTCGTTTTTCTATAAGATTAATATTCATATAGATGTACTTGGAATACAACAAAGAAATAAAACCCCATTTCATTGTTCAATATGTCTTCTTGCAAAACAAAAACATCTCCTGTTTGTTTTCAAGAACAATGTGTGAGAAAGCTTTGATTTGATTCATATTGACACTTAGGATTCTTTCTTCATCCTACACTTAAAAGATAAAAATACTTTTCACTATAGTGGATGATCACACTCGTGTCACATGGATATATGTGATGAGAACCAAAGATGAAGTACTTACTCTTTTTCCTGCATACATGAATATCATAGAAACAGAATATGCAACAATGGTGAAAGTAGCAAGATCAGACAATGCACAATAATTGAAGTTCATTTATTTGTTTAAAAGGAAAGGAATTGTGATAAGATTCTCCTTTGATCGACACACTCGGAATTTATTTGGATAGTATTTGCAATCACGAAATCTAGGGGATTAAAGGTTCAAAGGATTTGGATTGATAGGTCACACACAAGATGCGAGAGACATTTGATATTCTAGCTATTCTTCCTTTGTATATGACACACCAAAAAAGAGAATAGCATTTCTTATGGAGATAATACAACAAGAAGAGATGATCTAATCTTAAAGAGATTTTTGATAAAAAGATAGATAAGTTTCTTACAAAGAGACACTACTAATATATTGTAGTGAAAAGACACTAATGGTCTAAGCTAGTAATGAGATTTTTTTGAAACTAAAAGATAAATGACAAGAAGACTAAAGACTTTCACTTCAAAGATACCTTTGATATTCATGCGCTTCCTTCCTTCTCCTTAGCCTTAATTTCGTCCAAATAAATATGAGAATAAATCTCACATGTTTTGAGCCTTGTTGAGTCTTGAATATATTTCAAAAGTTGAGTCTAGACATATATTTCAGTAAATGGGCAATGGTGAAGTGAAACATTTGTTTCATTAAAAACTTTGTCAAGAAAACTCGTTGGGACAAAATTTGACAAGAAAAAAAAAATAAAGTTGAGACGCTTTTCCCATTTGTTGAAATCACTTAGCTTGAATCAAATTGATTTAATCAATATTCCAATAGCTTGATTAAACTTATTAGTCCTTCGTGTCATTGGACCAGCTGATGTGACAAGAACATCCTTGGCTGCGAGCTTAGGTACAAGCTCCTCTTCAGCTACCAGCTTGGATATAAGCTCTTCCTCAGTTAGATGCTTAGTACAAGTTCATTCTCACGTTCTCAGCTCTTTGTATCATCTAGGATCACATCATCTCTCCCACTTGAAAAGATTTTGACTTCAAATCCAATTAATCTACAACATAAGGAATAAGTCAAAAACATTGAAAGTTTGACTCATTTTGTCCTTACCTTGCATATCAAGTTGATAGATATTGTCACTGATCCTTTTTATTATTTCGAATGGTCCATCAGTTCTATGCATCAATTTTGATTTTCTTTCTGCTGGAAATCTTTCTTTTCTTAAATGCACCCATATTTGGTCTCTAATTTCAAAGATCTTCTCACGTCTATCCTTATTGGTTTGTTTGACATATGTCTTTTCTCTTCTATGTTTCTTCTTGCATTTTCATAGATATGTTTGACAAGTTCAACTTTTTTTCTCATCTACACTAGTTATTTTATTCAAAGGTAAAAGGATTAGATCCAATGGCGAAATGGGATTAAAACCATAAATAATCTGTAATGGAGAATATTTAGAAGCATAATGCACATAATGATTGTATGCAAACTCTATGTGTGATAAACAATCTTTCCAAGATTTTAAGTCTTTTTTAATTAGTGCACGCAAAAGAGTAGAAAAAGTTCTATTAACCAGTTATGTTTGTCCATCAGTTTGGGGGCTAACATGTAGTTGAAAACAGTAGTTTAGTTCCTAACTTAAACCAAAAAGTTTCTACTGTTCAACATCAGAATTGATTTTAAAACATTTCACAACTACAAATTGGATATCCTGTTCAAATACATGAAGATCAACATCCAGATATTGTATGTTTTTGGGTGACTCTCTCATGTTAGTATAGAAGTGCAAAGGTGATCGTTGCACAAGTGGTACAACAGCACATGAGTGTCTAGGTAGACGTCGCACAGGTGGTACAATCTGATTGGAGCTTATGAAGTATGACGAGGCATGTCACAAATGGATGAGAAATGGAGATTAATGTGCAAGAAAATAATCTGCACAATAAAGTGAACGTTGCACAAGTGGTGCAACGACATAGGGTTGTCCAGGTGGTGCAATCTGATTGGAGCTCATGAGATGTAACATGGCGTGTCACAAGTGGATAAGTAGTGGAGAATATTATGCAATATAAGAATCTGTACAGTAAGGAAATACATATTTGATGAATATTAGAGATTCATTAAATATGAAAATAGAGAATATCTAAAGAGTCATACAAATAGTTGTTTGATGAAAAAACCTAGGATTAGGTTTTCTAAGGTTCAGAAAAGGGGTAGCTCGTGGGTTAGAGAACTTGACGAGTGAACAAAAAATGTGTACAACAATCGTTACACAAGTGAGCTTGGGTAGATTAAGAATTGGTAAAGAGCGAGTCGGGTGTGACATCGCGTAAAGCTGATTAAATAAATTGTAAAAAATTTGTTTAACTGAGTTCTAATAAAGTTGTGTGAGTTTCCACACGTAAATCTGTGTGTTCAACTGTTATTCATATTCTAGTTCTTTTCTCATATCTTCAAATCCAAAAAACATCCCATAGTTTCTCATTCTTCTGGAGAAACCTAGTATAGGACTATGGCTTTTGCTGTACGGGAAATTCCTTGGCTAGATAATCTTCTTGATGAGTTACGAGCACCTCAACATCAACGGGATGCATTTTATTGTGATTCTACAACTACAATCCATATTGCCAAGAATCCGGTTTTTCATGAAGAAAAAAACACATTAATTTTAATTGTTATGAAGTTCGGGACATAGTAGAATGGTTTGATTAAGATGTTACATATTCTATCAGATTTGCATATTGCAGATGTGTTTACAAAATCCTTACTTCCCACTCAATTCAAAACACTTATAAGCAAGATGGTTTTACATTTGAGTTTTTCACCATCTTGAATGAGAATATTAAAATAATGAATAAAGGTTTTTTCAACCATGTAATTAAACCAGGTCTAATATGACTAAACTGAAAATATTTCACTGTATAAAAGAGTTTATGTAACAATAGTCATTTAACGAAGAATAACAAATCATTTTCTTCATCTTCATCTTATTCAATTCGTCATCTAAAAATAACAGCTATTTAACATAATTTAGTTTGCTAATTAAATTAAAAAAAAAATTTTAAAAACGAAAAAACATTCTAAAATTGCTAAATCAACATATCAAAAATTCCTACTTCTAAAATTTTTCTTATAAAAGTTTACAAAACGTTACAAACTTGACTTAAGTTTGTGAGATGTCCACAAAACTAATATAAATAGGCCAAGTAACTTTGAAATCTACGAAAAACATGTAAAATTTTGATCAAAATTAAAATGAGAAATCGTTACTTAAAAATATAAATTTTTTTTGGTAAATTACTTCGGCTAGTTTAAATATTTTATAGATAATTATAGAAAATCTTCCATCATTTTATTTTTGGTATGCTTTGAAATATACCATTTTTCTTTGACTGCTAAATAATGTATTACTTTATTGAACACGTGTGTTACGCAATTTTTGAATTTTCTTTGACTGCTAAATAAAACATTAACTAAAAGTTGGATAATATCATAAAATGTTTTGTCAAAATACATCACTATTTTCATATTTCCAAAATACTATTAGAATTTTTTTTCAAAAATAACACAAAACTAAAACTAAATTCTAAACTGTAAAAGATATATCCTAACCATAAAATTTATATACTAAATCTTAAATCCAAAATCTAATATTTAAATTATAAACCCCTATAAGTCATTTAAAACTTTTATAGTACTTTTGGACAATATAAACTTGTAAGAGAATTTTTGAAAAAGAAAAATATTATATTTTGTTTTGGAAGAAAAGTTTTTTTTAAATATTTTTCTTAAAAGTTAACTTGAAGAAATATTATTTACAAAAACTAATCATAAAATAAAAATCTGTTTAAACATTGTATAAATATAAATTATGAAAAACTAAAATATTACGAAAATAAACACAGAATAAACCAAATTTTAACCAGACTTTTAGCTTCTTGTTTGTTATATATATATTAATGACAATTCCTTGTTCATCTTTCAACAAACACAATGTTTTACCAACGGAATCACCTTTTATTTGCTGCATTTGGCAGGTAAAGTCTTCAACTCAACATCATCTGGATTGATGAATTAATTGTTCTCAATGAAAGATTAAAATGCATGAAATAAAATTATTATTAGAAGCTGGAAAATTAGAAGGAAAAGAACAAAAAATGCTCCACTAAAGTTCTGACAGGCTGCCAGGCTTTTGTAAGATTTTGGCAAGTTGGTATACTTTTGTTTTTGGCATATTATATATAATTCTGTCGGATTAACTTTTTCAAATATGTTAAAAATGTGCACATATGTTGAGTTTACGCATACAAAACAAAAGTATATTAAACAGATTTTTTAAATTTATCTATCATGTTCATATTTTCCAAATATAGTTTGAAATCTATCTAAAACGTACAGATTTTTGTTTAAGAGCAATACCAAAAAAATTAGAGTAATTGATAAAAATAATATTTTAGATTCGAGCCCTTAACTCTTTTAAAAAAAACTAAGTTTTTATCTTATAAAATTTAAATGATTACATGTTGAAAATGGATTTTATATATTAGTCTAACAATAAATGTATTTTTAAGTTTGTTTAACAATAATGAATAAGGGGGAAGAAATAAATGTGATAGTGTTTGCACCACCTTTATGTTCATCCCAGAGGTATGGAGTTCGATTTCACTTTCCAAAAATGTTCCACCTTTAATTTTATGTCGAATCAATATATCAAAAGTTAAACATATAAGTTTAAAAATTCACTTGAAAGGTAGGATCTTGCATGTGTTTTTACATTAGGTTAATGGTTTCTTCACCGGCAAGAAACATAAGAATTTAATCAACGACAACTATTAAATAGAATATATTAGAAAAGAAATATGAGAAAGAGGAGGAGATGTAAAAATGGAGGAAACAAAAGAGAGAAGAAAAATTTGGAAGATGTAAGAAACATTGTGATGAGAATGTGTAAAGGAGATAGGGAACAAAGAATGGGACCCTTGTTTACATTTTAGCCTATTTGAATGAGTTAATTGTTGATGAGTCAACTTCACTTTCTCCTTTTTTATCCATCAAAGAATTTTGTCATTCTAAATTCGTAATTTACACGAAAAGTGAAATGTCCGCAAAACATATCTCTAATAATTACTTCTGCAGTAATTTACATTCCACTTTCGTGATTTGCTCGTTAATTAATTAGGCATAACTAAAATACGTAGAAAAGTTATTACTTAATTTTCTAAGGGAATAAATTCATGTTTGTGCTTGATTTAGAAGCTTTTTAACATTTAATATTAGTGTTGAAAGTTATGTAAATGATATCTCTATTCTCCTTAACTATTTACATAAGCTTATGAATTCCAAATCATCTCTGATATATTAATTGAAATGCATTTTAACCAAGAAATATCAATTTCATATGTATATATAATTGAGAAGCATTTTAAAAAAAAATATCACTATATTTATTAAATCTGTTATATTTTAAAATAAAATACAAATATAATACAAAAAATATTAGGAATTTTAAAAAATTAATAAAACAAAATTTTAGTTTAATTGAATACTTATCACATCTATAATTCCTTATCTATTTAATAATACTATCTATCTAAAAGATATAAAAAAAATCATTTATATAATCTGATTTCATTTTCTATTTTATTTTTATAATCAATACTCAAAATTTCAAAAAATATTTTAAATAAAAAATAAATTATATACTAGATAAATAATTAATTATGATATATAAATATTTTTTCGGCGCAAGACTTAGATCTTAGTCTATTTTATCATTAAAAAGGTAGTTCAAATTTCAATTTTAGGAATGCTAATATGTCACTTCTCGGTTGAAATAATTAAGAAGAGAATGTGTTGAAACTTGAAAATGTGAAATACACAGAAATAAGCGTTAATTATGGTAAAAAAAACAATTGTTAGAGATTTTTTTTTAAAATAAAAGAGGTTGATGGGTTAGTTAAATGGTGCATAATGAGTGGTTCCCTTTGTTAAAATGGAAGTATGCACGAGTTTCATCATACGTTGCATTCTTCTTCTTTTTATTTGGACATTCTTCCAAACAAATTTCAAGATCGCTATGATTATTAATATATTTTTCCCTTTTTCCTCCATTTCACGTGTGGATCATTTCTTTTTCTCCACTACTTTTTTCTCACATTCTCAAATTTTATATATATTTATTTATCTTAAATTTTTATTAAAAATAGTAAAAATAATATTATTTGAAATTTTTATTAACAATAGTAAAATAAGCGTAGTATAATTTAAATTGAAAAAATAATCTAAATTTAATAATAAAATATTTATCTTTAAAAATAAATCCAAACATATTTTTTTAAGAGTAATACCCTAAAATAGCACAATTTTAATTTTATCTTCCAAATTTAGCATATTAAAAATAAAATTCCAAAACTATCACAAATTATTATGTAAAAATAATTATTTATTTTGAATAACTATCCATAAAATTAAAACATAATGTTTGGGTTCATTTTTTCTAATTTATAGTTTAATTTTTTTATTAGGAAAATTTTTTTAATTATTTTAATATTAAATTTATGTTATTTTTAGAAATTTAAATAATTAGTACTACATTTAACCAAAAATTAAAATAGTGTTATTTTAGTCAATTGCCGTTTTTTTAATTATATATATAATTTATTTATATTAAATAATTATTTTTATATAGTAATTTATATTATTTTGGGAATTTTAATTTTAATATGCAAGATTGTAATAAAAACTTAAAAACATATTATTGAGAGTATTACTTATATATATATTTATATAAAAGTATATTGTAATTAAAATGTATTTTATGCCATAGTTAATTCTCAAATAGTTGTGTGCAAACTTTGTTCTCCATATGAAACACATCGCACTGAATTTTTCAAAAGATACATTTCAAAAAAATTCAGTGGAGAATGGAATTTCAAAAATATCTTCATGACATATCAAAGAAGAGTATATTGTAATTAAACACTCAATACAATTATCATCCATTAATCTCTCTTATACTTTCTATTATTACACATTTTGAAGTAATCGAGTTATAACCGACTCAGCACTTTGCTTTTAACACGTTTTTCGTCTTGCAATACAGTTTATGTTGCAGTTTTAAAATACACTAATTAATGATGTACTTTGATTATTTAGGCCAACCGACAAAAATAATATTTTTTAAAAAATTATTTTAAATATAGCATCATCGATTTAAATTTTCAAAAATAGTATAAAATTAATAAAAAAAATATTTTAAAACTTCTTTTTAATAAAAAAAATTAAACTTTAAATTGGAAAAAAAAATCTAAATATAATAGTTTAACTTTATTTATAATTTATTTAAAATAAATAAATATTTTTACATAATTATTTGTGGTATTTGGAAATTTTAATTTATAATGTTAGATTTACAATAAGTTTTTTAAAATACTATTTTATGGTACATAATAATCATAATATAAAAATCAAGCAAATAATGAAGGAGAAATAGCTAAAGCAGAAACGATTGTTCATCTTTCGTTTCCAGAAATTACTATTTTGCTATAATTCGATCACGAATATATATATATAAAGATACATTGACAAATAAAAATAGGTCACCGAAAGTTGTTTCATTTTCTTAATTGGTAAATCCAATAGATGTTTGTCTTGGAAGACCCACATGTTTTACTAATTAAATTAAATATATGGTTCAAATTTAAAATTTCCAAAAAGAAAATAGTAAATATAAAATTTATTGGTCATTTATTTGCAGAAATGACATATGGAAAATCATAAATAAGTTGGATAACTTTTTACATATTTTTTTTAACTCATTGCATGAAATTCAACGGTATGTTAAACTAACATCATTGTTTTTTTCATCTCTCATCCAAATTAATATTGTAGTTGCAATTAATATTATGGTTGTGTTCAATATTGCGGTTATGATTGTAATATATATTGTTTGTTGATCTGCTGCTAGTAGTTACGATTGCGACTGAGCGTAAATGTTTAATTGTACTGTTGTTTTAATTAGCGGTTGAAAAAATTACGATGTAAAACGTATCGTCTAACCGATACGATTGATCGCAGGTAACTGCGACCAATCTGCCGCAATCGCAATTGCACAAAGTTGAAACTGATAAACGAACAATAATCTGTTGCAGTCGTAATCGTAAGAAAATATAAGTGACAAATGAACATGATTGAATGTTATGAGAAGATACAACTCACGTAGTATTTTGAAACATTAGAACACTGATTTATCAAAAAATCTAAAAAAGTTTTACTAAAGAGAACTCTGCAAAAAGTCTGTTAAAATGTAGAGTTCTGCCAAATAATATATCTTTTGCACAATTTTTCCATGTCGTACATATTTGGCAGAGCTTTGCCAAAGTCTCTACTAAATTTAATAGATCATTGGCAAAAGTAAGACAGAGTATGAGAGAGTGTGACAGATCTTAATGTCTAGCTATTTTAATCTATTAATGAATAATCACTATTTTTCACATAAAGTTGTACGTATTTTATTATAGACAATAGAAGATAATGATAAACTAAGATTTTCTGGAGAAAAAAAAAACTAAGATTTTATTCAAGTAAATGAGACAAGTTTTATGTTGTTGAAGAACAAATCAAGAATGAAAATTTACTCTGTTTTATGTGAAAATTACAATCGATAGAAGTAAACGAATGTTGTCGAGATTACTTATATGTCTTTTAAATATTTCTTAGAGAAATAATTAGCAATACATTTCCTACTTGCACTCTAACAAAATTTAAAATTTTACAATGGCATTTCCGATGATAATAAAGTCGTCCAAAATTATTGACGAATAACCGACAATTTATCGATGGGATATGGTACCATCAAAAAAGCGTCGAAAATTTATCGTCAATTCCCGACGATTGAAAAATTGGAAAATTTGTCAGTAATTGTTAAATAATGATACATAGTTTGCAAAATTTATAACAATATCGAAAATCAATTTATCGGGATAATTGTCACTTAGAGAAACGATGATGCATATAAAATAAACTCTTTTCATATAAGTAAACATATAAAGATAAATCATATAGTTTGTTCGCATACACACAAGAGCTTATTAGAGGCACTATTCAGAATGGTTGTGAGGACTTACTTTCCTATCCATACAAAACCTTGAATATATTCGAATATGAGGATAATATATAATTAAGTATTTTTTTAACCTATAATATATACTCAAAAAAGAAAATATGTGAACAAATATTAGATTATAGTTATGTTCGTTTGTTAGGTGCAATTTTTTGCAGTTATAATTTGTTTTTATTATTGATTAAAACATCAGTGTGATTAAAAATTTATGATCTATTACAACCGATGATAACAAACAAATAAATAACATATGTTGTTGCCGCAGTGTTAAATGTAGCTGTAGTTGCAGTCCTCTGACAAACGAAAAAGAATTAATATGTTAATTGCTAATATAAACATTATTTAAACAATATAGTTTAGAAATTCTAAGTATCTCTAAAGTTATATTGTGGTTGAGTAATAATAAAAAAGAAAGAACGAATTGGATAAGAAAAGACAAATTAAAAAAAAAAAGGAGACAAGTAATAATGAAGAGAAAAGACAAAATAGGTCCAATGTTGGTTGTAAAAGAATGCATGCGTGTGGAAGAAGCTGGTCCAATGTTCCCCACCGCAAATTTGATTTTTTTCTCCGTCTAACCACTCATTTTCTCATTACATTTTCCATTACTTTCATTATTTCTCCTCAAGAATTTTTTTCATAAAACAATCCAACATTTTCTACGTACGTGTAAGTTCCCAGTTATTTTCACCAAGGTTTTTGAAATTTGGTATTACAAGAAACATAATACATACCTAATCTATGTATATATATATAGATGAAGAAGTATAATGTTTTTACAAAAAAAAAGAAGTATAATTTTGGGTAGACATCTCCTTACAAATTAAATAAGTAGAAGAGTTTGTTCTTTGTATTCAATATAAGTTTTGATACCATCATTGAAGTTCTTATGCATCTTTACAAATTAGATATTCGACCGTATCTCACATTTGAAACTTTAAGTCTGTTCCAATGCTACGGTATTTTTTATGACAAGTCTTACTGTGATGTGTATTGGACACGTTAAACCTGAACAATAGAGGTACTAATTATGATTTTTTCCTAATATAAAGTATTGTGTAATTAAAACCGGCTCATCAGAATAATACGGAAAATCCAAATAAACAGTCGCTAAGTTATTTATTATAATTTTTTTTAATAATTTTGCCAACTTCATCCACAAATATGTGTTTTCATTCAAAAAATATTTCAGATATACACTTCTTTTTTTTAAATTTATCTCTTGTTCATTGTGAATAATTCGATATTTTGGTGTAGAATATCATTTTGATAAATCAAAAGGTTCTTCATCTCTTTTGTGTGACCATTCACCATCTAAAAATTGAAATTATGTTGTAAAATAGTTTCAGGCATGGGAAGATACACCATTTAAGGAGCTACGTGCAACTCCTCTCTAAGGATTCTACCGTCTAATTTATTTATTTCGCTTTAATATAGTTCACACATTCGGAGTTACCCCCATTGTTGGTGTTATACGAAATTAGACAAGTTTAGAATTATCTAAATTCCTATTTAAAGTGTGATCTTCGGTAGCATACGATCCAATATCGTATTATTTGGTATCAGAGCTACATCCTAAGTCGGTATCCATTTTCTATCCTTCCTTATCTTTCATTTTTCTTATATTTTCATCTTAATCCATAATCATCTTCATTTAAAGAAAAAAATAGAAAAGAAAAAAAAACACATGAAGAATTTGCACAATAAAAAATTCATATTTGATGAATATATATATATATATATATATAAAAGAGTATGATAATAAAAAACCTCAATTAAATCTTTTTGTGCGAAAAAAAAACGTGAATTGAACAACTCGGTGAATGAATAAAATGCGTGTGCGACCGCCTTTGCACAAATGAAAACATGTTGATTATGAATGAATTATTGATGAATCGTTTGTGATATCGTGTAAAATTGATTAAACAAAATTTAAAATCTTGTTTAAATAATTTTTAATAAAATATGTTTGTATTGGTACAAATTTCAATAGTTTTCTATATTCTAGTTTTTATAGTTGGCCATTACCAGAATTTTTTTAATTCATCAATCCCGTATAAGGAATATACGAACAGATTTGTTTTTGTTTGGAAAACAAACTCGTCTAAGGAGTATTATTTTCTCCTTCATTACCTCATATATTTATTTATTTAATCAGGTGGAAAAGTGTGACTTTGGTGTAACAAAAAAATGGATATCTAGATACAAAAGTCCATGCATTCACTAAATTAAATTATAATACTTGCGTCTTGGAATATGTTATGGTACGTAATAAAATGAAATTCTACTATATATAGAATTAACTAATCAATCAAAATTCTAACTTATAAACGTTTTCCTTTCATATATTGTTTCCAAAAAATTTCAAATAACTTATTCTTTTTGTTTTAATAGTAAATACAAACTCTCTGAAAGTAAAAGGTTGCTGATAAAAAAAAGTAAAAGAAACGTGAGTGAGTACTCGTGTGAAGTGTTACCATCGAGCAATCAAGTAATTGCTTAATTTAATTACAACTTTTTTGGACAAATTACTACAAACACCAATTAGCAGATGTGTATCTATAAATATAGATACGTGTGTGCATGGGCCTCTTCTATATCAGTGATTTCTATTAAATTTTCTCTACAAAACTCTCTCTCTATCTCTCTATCTCTCTCTCTCTCTCTCTCTCTCTCTCTCTCTCTCTCTCTCACATGAGGGGAACATTAAGATACTTAGCAGGAATCGCAGGGCCAAATGGGTTTGGTTCAAGATCGACAGCTGAACAAGTTACACAACATTGCTTTTTTCCTTGTTCACATCTCACTGCCATTATCACTGGTTTGTGTCTCTTACACTTACCTTTTATCATTTACTTTCTCCATTTGTTAGTATATGTTTTTGATGAGTAGCTATTTGTTTGCAAGAGAGATTTCAAAGGTTTTCTATCGAAACAAAAGAATGGTTACAAAGGTTATATAAAAAATTGAATATCAATAACGAACTCCTCAAATCTAATGTTTTAAAGATGATTTAGTACTCAACTCACCTCCATGAGAAGGCTTACAAAAACATAATTTCAAATAACGTTTAACAAATTTATAGATCGCCTGAGTGATTTTTTTTCAGAAAGATATTATAATTACAACAACGTTTGAAAACATTTTTTTTAATATTTGTATAATTTTGTTTTCAGATTACCATAATAGCTTTTAATCTTTGTTTAGACTTTCTAGTTTTCAACTAAAGAAATCTTAGAAACTTTCTACAGAATAAAAAAAAGAATATACGTCTTTTAGGTTTCTACAATATAAATGGATCTCCCAAAATTAAAATTAAAACAAAATCAACATAATCTTAAAATTTTAAAGATAGGCCTTGGTCGTATGTTCCTAAATGTGCATCATAGACATAAAGATACTAATGTTTTATTTATTGTGTGGGAATTTGTTAATTTTCACAAAAGGTAATATTCTAAATCAGATGGACAATTTTCCAAAATAGTATTTTTTTACATTTTTATTCCAAATTTATCATCATTAATTTACTTTTTAGTAATATCAAAATTTTAGTATTCAAATACTTAAAACATTTTGTTAATAGAATAAATAAATTTAAAAATAGAAAAAAAACTCATACATAATGTTTTAATTTTATTTATAATTTATTTAAAATAAATAAATATTTTCAAATAAAAATTATGCTATTTTTAAAATTTTAATACTAAATTTATAAAAAAATTAAAAATATATTATTTTATAGTATTATTCAATCAAATATTCGTCATAAATTCTTTACCAATAGTTGGGAATGAAAGTTTGCAGGCAAAAACACGAACACTATTAATATTATTTAATGAAATATGTATGTATCCATTGAAATTTGAACATTAGGGATGGTTGGTTACAGCATATTTCCATATACAATTGATTTATCTTTTGACTTTAAACTTTGAAACATGTCTCATCGTTACAAAACATTACTTTAGTTAAAAAAAAAATCTTTACCAATCAGCCTGCCCAAAACGTACTTTATGCTATCTTTATGTTCCCTAATTTGTCGGTTGAAACTTTATACGATAAGAGTCACTGAATAAGTCTTAAAGTTCTCTCTCTTTACTCTTTCTTTTTTTTTGTACAAGAAGGCTTCTTTTAGTTAATTAATCCAGTTGAAGAGAAACGATTATCTGAATCTGAGTTTAGTATAGTGTTTTTGGAGACTAATTGAATAAAAACATGATTATTATCTAACAGGAGGAACGTCTGGGATAGGTGCAGAAACGACTAGAGTGTTGGCAAAGAGAGGTGTGAGAGTAGTAATGGCAGTAAGAGATATGAAGAAAGCAGAAATGGTGAAGGAGAAAATAGTGAGAGAGATCCCAAAAGCAGATATTAAACTGTTGGAGATTGATCTTAGCTCTCTTTCTTCGGTTACAAGATTCTGCTCTCAGTTTCTTTCTCAAGATCTTCCCCTCAACATTCTCATGTACGTAAACATTCACTCTATTACCTATCTCATGCATCCATGCACGTACCAACTGAACCGGTTCAACTTAAAACCTTAAGCCACACACTTTTTTGTCAATTATATGCAATATGCAATACAACGCATTGGATTTGAACTTAAATTGAGACACTATCACAAAACAATAGGTTCAATCTTCGTCGCACACTCATAAAAAATCTTCTATTTATTACACACAAATCTTTTTTTATCACGTGACAGTGACAGCGGACCGGTTTAATAACCAACATATTCATATCAAAATTTTTAAAAAAGTGATATCTTAAAATAATATATTTTTAAGTTTATTTTTCAAATTTAATATTTTAAAAATAAAATTCATAAAATAACATAAATTATTATATAAAAATAATTATTTACGTCAAATAAACTATATATAAAATTAAAACATAATATTTGGATTCAATTTTTTCAATTTAGAGTTTAAACTTTTTTATTATGATAAGATTTTTAATTATTTTATTATTAATTTTTATTATTTTTAAAAATTTAAATGATTAGTGATATATTTAAAACAAAAATTTGAAATAGTATCATTTTAGATAATTGTCCATTAAAAATTATGGAGTCGAACCAGGGGCGGGAATAGAAGATTACTTAACATGGGATACATTAAAATGAAATATTTAAATTAAAATATTTAAATAACATTTTAATGATCTTTTATAAAAAAATTATGTGGGACACATCTTACCCTATGAGTAGGATTAGATCTACCTCTAAGTCGAACTTAACATTTTTAGAATAGATTTAGAATTAGTGCACACACTACCTATTTTTGTACTTGCATTTACATATATATTAATCTAACCTTCTAAAGGAAAATTAATAATGAAATTTACAGAAACAATGCAGGAGTTTTCTCTCCAAATCTTGAATTCTCTGAGGACAAGATTGAGTTGACATTTGCTACAAATTTTTTGGGTAATTTTAAGAAATTATGTGACACATTAATGAACTAAATGAAGTTTGAAGATAATTAATTAACTATGGGAAATATATATATTTTTTTTCAGGACATTGTTTATTAACGGAAATGCTAATAGAGAAAATGATAGATACGGCAAAGAAGAGTGGAATCGAAGGAAGAATAATTAACCTTTCCTCTGTGATTCACAGTTGGGTCAAGTCTGATTGTTTCTCCTTCGCTAAATTACTTCATCCCATTAAGTAATTTAAATTCCTTTTTATAATTTATTTGATAATTAATACTTTATTAGAAAATATATTTATGATTAAAGGTTTTTGTTGTGTTTTGTAATAACAGATATAATGGTACAAAAGCATATGCTCAGTCAAAGTTGGCCACAATTTTACATGCCAAAGCATTGAGCAAGGAATTAAAGGTACATTTCTAAAAAAATGCTATTTACATTAATATTTTTACTTTTTCAAATAAATCATATAATTTGAAATATTTACAATTAAACGTGTTAACAGGACAGAAATGCAAACGTAACTATAAATGCAGTTCATCCAGGGATTGTGAAAACTGGAATTATCAGAGCACACAAAGGTCTTCTGACAGGTTCAAATGAAACTTTTTTAACATCTATAAATATATAATTATAAGAATTTTTTTAAATAACATATTCTAAATTTTTGTTCTAAAAATAACATTATTAATTTAAATTTCTGATAATAATACAAATTTAAAATTAAAATATATTACAAAAATTTTAATAGAAAAAATTAAACTTTAAATTAGAAAAAAAACTAAATATAATACTTTAATTTTATATATAATTTATTTCGAGTAAATGAACTTTGTTTAACATCTATAAATATAAATATATATAGAAAATTTTTTAAAATAATATTTTTAAGTTTTTATTTTAAACCTATTATTATTATTATTTTAATTTTTTAATAATCTCACAAATTTAAATTTAAAATATATTAAAACTATTTTTAATAGAAAAAATTAAATCCTAAATTAAAAAAAAATCCAAATATAGTTTTAAATTTATATATAATTTATTTATAATAAATACGTATTTTCACATAATTATTTATGATATTTTTGAAATTTTAATTTTATGATGTTAGATATGAAACAAAAAAAATTTGTTTTTTAAATTTTAAAGTATTATTCATATAATATGTATAGTGCAAAAGAAAAAAAAAGTAAAACCATGATGTGTTGTTGTTGCAGATTCTCTGTTTTTGATAGCTTCGAAGCTGCTAAAATCTATAAGCCAAGTATGTGTTTACATACATGTCTTCCTTTTTTTGTCTAAATAGTACATTCATGGCCCAACAAGTTCAATCCTCTTTTCTGACACGATTTTCTTTTTGTTTTGTTTGCATCCCAAATTATTCTTTGCATTACAAATAAAATCATATCTCTAAAGTATAATATAAGAACAAACCGTAATAAATATTTACAAATTATTAACTCTTTTGAATTTTTGCTATTTTGGGTTAGGGAGCAGCCACAACATGTTATGTGGCATTGAGCAACGAAACCAAAGGGTTAAGTGGAAAGTATTTTGCAGACTGCAATGAGACAAATTGCTCAGATTTGGCCAATGATGAGTCTGTGGCTCTCAACCTCTGCACTCACAGTCGTGACTTATTCCATGATTATTTGCATCAATCTCAAATTTTACATTCCATTCCTAATTTATGTCTTCTTTGTAAATCTTCTTAATAAATATATTACTTTTTTTGTTGTTAAAGTTTATATTACTATTTTGTTGAAGAGTATTTTTCATTTTATTTTTGTAAAGCAGTTTTTTTATAAACAAGATTGGTAAACCATATACACAAACGATTAATTCTATTAAAGTCTTGTTTTTAGTTGATTGATACAAAACTTTTTTATTTACTACATCGAATTGATTTTTATATATTTTTCCGGTGTTTTTTCTTTCAACAATCATACAATATGCAATTTAATTTTTTGTAGCAACACAAAACTAATACTAAAACAAATCACTAAAATATATGTCATAATCTGTTCTTGTGTGTGTTTTGAATTATTGTGAGGAAGAAAACGAAACAAATAAAATATGTCATCAACCATACAAAATGTGTTGGATTTGCTTGTTTATCTCTTCTAAATTTCTTTTCATTGATAACTCTGATTTTCTTCGAACAAAAACACACATATGTGAAGAAGATTTGCAGAAAGCTAATGAACTAAGTGACAAAAGATACTAACTGTATATTTGTTCTAGTATCGCACTCAACACTCTTATTATGTACTCAAGGTTTGAATTCTTCTTACGAGTTTATTTAACATGTAATTTCTATTGTTTAACATTAAACATTTGTTATCAAATTTTAAAATTTTGTGACCAATTAAAAAGTTAGATTAGTACTTTGATTAACCCCCTGTTCCAAAAGTCAGTCGCCTAGCCATCTAGGAGTCTGTCCACTAGGCAACATCCAATCACAATTTTGTTTAAATCAGTCAAAAAAAATCGGATATCTAATTTTTGTGCGCATAATTTTTGTGCGCATAATTATCATATATATATATATATATAACAATAAATACACCAAAAACTATATTCCACATAATCGCCGACTAATCTATGATTTTTTCATTATACGTTAGATTCATCTCAACAGCCCGACTACCATGTAACGCGTATTTGCACACAAGATTCTGTACACAAACTCACAACAGTGTCAAAACGATATTGAAAGTTCATTTTCTATTGATTTCAAAACTTGATTCATGTTCGGTTTTCACTGTAGTTTAAATAGTAGAAAGCAAAACCCTAAGGTGTTTGAGAGAGTATTATTTTGTTGAGTGTGTTGAATCAAACGTTGTAAATTGGTTGGACAATTTTATGCTGAAACCTTCCGTATTGTTGTTTTGTGTGAGAGCAACCCATGCTCTGTTTTTGTCCTTGTGCACAGTAGTCGTTGCAAGAGCAGCTGGAGAAAGAAACCGTAATATTGGGCTTGCTGTCTTTAGTGATGCAACGTTGTTTTGTGGTTTGCTGGTGCAAGCTGTTGGTGCAAGCTGTTGGAGATTGCAAAGCTTCTGATGCAGGTAGAGTCTTAACCTGTGTTGAGTTAATTTGTGTTGCAGGTTGCAAAGTTTCTGATGCCTTAAGAGGTTTTGCATGTGTTATATTAATAGATTCATCTATCCTTCAAACTGTTTCGATATGGGTTTCACTCAAAATTGATATTTTTGAGTAATTTATCTATGTTGTGAGACTCCTAGTCTTTGTAGACCAATTTTTTCAAAGAACTTAAATAGCTTGGAGTCTTAGATGTCAAGGTTGAAGGATATCTAACCGCATATATTTATTTTCCTTTTCTTCTTCTTAAATTGTGAAATCTGTTTTTTATTTCAATTGTAAACCACGTCAAACAAGATTGGAGAGAAAATCAAAAGGCTCGTCGTCAATTTGTTGTTTTCGGATTCAGGAAACACATTCAGATCTGAAATTTGGAATTTATGAGAAATAGAGGGACCAACAATGTTTATCTAGGAGGCACTGCATAATTGGTTGTGGTTTTGAGATTTGTTGGCATATATGCGCATTGGTCAATTCACAAAATCCCGTGGACCTGATCCGAGAAAAGAAAAGCATAAACGTGCCTTGGTTGCACGTGATTTGAGGAAGGTTTCGAGTCCAAGGATGGATGCCTAGTATCGAGTCATAAAGAGGAATTCAAACTTACAAAAGGGACAAGACACAACAATATCTTGTAATAAATGTGTCCGTAATTTATGGTATTATTTAAGTACCATTAACATTTTAGAAAACAATATTACCGCAAGGTATTATTTATAAGAGTGCTACGATGTGTCATTAAGAAAATATATTTCAAATAATCATATAAATATTATTAGAATAATTACAATATTTATCATTCATATGAATTACAAAGAAAATCAATATATTTTATTAAAATAAATAAAAATAAATATTTTTTTGAAAAAATAATATTTTCTATTTCAAATTACACATACGAAAATCTATAAATAACTAATAGTCAATCTCAACATGTTAGTATATGTTATAAATTTGAAGTTTTAAACATGAATATTTGTTATTTAAGTAAAAATATTTATCATTTTTAATATTTTATGAATAAAATGTATTTTGCATAGAAATCATCAATTATTCAAATAGAATAAAAACTATCATTGCATTGAAAATAATAATCAACATTTTGGGTAGATATAATCCGATTTAAATTTTAAATAATAATACTTCGCAAATAACTATATAGATTTTATAACTAAAATTATATTATATTTTTTAATAATTATTTTATTCCTCGCATTATTCAGATATAAATTTAGTTAGAGGTTATAAATAAGTGATGGTCTTCTTTAACACTAATAAGGGATGGTCTATTAAAAAAAAGAATGGAATTTTTTAAAAAATGAAAGGAATAAAATTGCTACAAACTTAGTTGAATAAATTTCTCTGATTTCGGGCTTATTCTTTGTGGACAGTTTTTCAAACGCAATTTCCACATTTTAATGCCATGTATAGGACTTCCGAGAAAAACACCGAATCCAACCAAATTAAACAATGAATGGATTTAGTGATAACCATCCTACTCCTCTATCCGCGATCAAAGTTTTTCTTATAACCGACTGCTGAAAATAAAAAGAAACCAATACTCATGAAAATAAAGTTCCTACGCAGTTATTTTATCTAGCTTTAGCACAAAAATTGGAAATGAGGGTACTGAAAACGAACGATTATAGGATTATATGATGAGCCATCTCCGACATTCAACTTGAACACATCTTAATTTTAATAACATGCAGTCTTGTTCCTATTTTCATTTTCCATGAATCCTTCTGGTTGCGATATTTAGATTTCTTCATCTAATGTGTCGGATCGGAAGAAAGTTTTCACATCCATTTGTTCTAGTTTCAGTTTTTACTTTGTTAACAATGATATCATTACTCTCATTGATACATGGTTGACAAGTGGTGAAATACTCCCATATAGCTTATATTTTCTACTTGTGAAAACCTATTAACTAAAATGTTGGCCTTAAATCTGGTCATTCAACTCTTAATTAAATTGTTTTTCTTTAGCTTGATATCTACTTGCAACCCATTATTTTCTTGTTTACCTGTTTATCTATCAATCTCTAAATATAATTTTTTAAGAAATATATTTTTTTATTCTATTGTTCCATTCCACATTTTCCATTATTCGTCTTTTCTTGCTTTTTTTTAGAATATTTGCATCATATGAGCCAAAATAATCCACTAATTGACGATATAGTCAAACACTATTCGTTGTATCGTACAGATAATGTTAAACCAATAATACCTCTATTAACCTATCACCTTAAAGCTCGCAGAATAACTTTTGCAGACGGATGAAGAGTTGTGTTAGAACAATTTTGCTTCCTTTAATGATGAGAGATAATGAATACGAACGTATCGTCAAAATGTTTCTCAAAATTATTTTTGCCATTTTTTTTACTCTCCTCCTCTTTCCCAAAAATCTCAATTTTTTTTTCAACCTACGATTTCCGGCTACTCGCACGCCGAGTTTCGTTATCGGCGAGTTTTTCCGATAAATTTCTCGTTTCTCTGCAACTTTCACTGTTCACGTGAACAGTTCCAGACTCATCTAACTCGGTAAGTTCTCTTATTTCGTAACGATTGCTGAATTGATGCGATGATTCCGTGAATATCGCACCCCATAAATATATAACCGTCTACTATGCAGGATAAAAACCCCTTTTCTTCACTCTTTCACTATTCACTTGAACAATGTTCTTTCTTGTTTGGTAAAGTGTCCTCACAAATGGATGACGTCGAAATGGTAATATTTTTGTTTGTGTTGCTATTTTTTTTTTCCAATTTTTACCTTTTTTTTCCAATATTTACCTTTTTTTTCCATGCACTGTACTTATTCCTCTTGCATGCTCAGGATTTAATCCCTGTGCTACCGGAGAGAATGTTTGCCGCCGGAGAGAAACCTTCCGGAGAGCGTGTGAACTCCTACCACAAAACAAAACGGATTTCTTCCATTTTGAATGCTCTCGAAGAGGGTGAAGTTGATTTTTTTAGGAATTCTGTTTTTGGGAAATTCATTGCCTCCAATGACAAATCATCCTATTCTGGGAGTTTTGGTCATTTTATGATCAATTGGCAGTTAAAAACTTCGAAACTCCATGAGTTATGGTTTTTGTTTGCGGGTAAACCTGTCAGATTCTCGCTAAGAGAATTTGCTATTATTACCGGTCTTCCATGTAAGAAATTCCCAAATCGTAACAAGGGTAAAAAGAAGAATCCCATCAAAGAGAAGCCCTACTGACCAACTCTATTTGGTAACCTCCAATCTTGTTCGGTTGATCTTGCTATAAAGATGCTGAAAAAGAAAACCGTTTCAGAAAAGGAGGAAATGATCAAATTTGCCTCTCTTGCTTTCTTGGCATCTGTGTTGGTTCTTACATCTCACAACCCCAAAATTGACAAAAACCATGTTGAACTAATTCGTGATCTGGATACCTTTTTTTTCTTACCCGTGGGGAAGGGCTGCATTTGATTTGGTGGTTTCTAGTGTCAAATAAAGGGATTTCTTGCTTTATCCCAAACATCTATTGCTGTGCAAGGATTTGTTCATTCTATCCAATTACTTATGGTTCAAATAATTCCATCCATACTGGACATCAAGCAGGTCAACGATTCATCGTCATCGTCTGATATCAAAGATGATAACGACGAACAAGGTAAAAAGAACGCGTGATGAGTCATCATCATCGAAAAAGAAGAAAATTGGTCTTAGCCCTGGTCATGCGAGATTGCTAGATGAAGAATGTCACGTAATTTTTCCACACTATAATTACTTATCAACAACTTTTTATATTGACATAATTTATTGGTAATTTACTTTTTCCGTATAGGACAATAGTCGGAATTGTTGTTATTGAATTGTTTATCTGATACGGCTATATATTACAGGCTGTGAAGGTAGTAGTTGTGTATGCTAACTCATATGTTATCGACGTTAACATGTATTCCGTAACTAATATCAGTCTTTTTAACAGTTAAAATATATGTTAACAATAGAAACGTTCTATTTGTATTGATATTCATTACCTTTGTTGATATTTAAAAAAAAATTTCGTTTACTAACTCCCTTTTTATGATATATGTTTTTTATGTAGGTTGAAGTTATTAGTATTATACCTGAGGAAGATGGTATTACACTCAATGACAATGATTTCGTTTGGTCGGATGATGAAGACGATGAGAAGGTGGACAACATGGTGAAGTTGATTTCTGAAAATTTTCAATTTCAGAAAACCATGTTTTTGGGAGGGACCACAGAGGAAGAGCAAAACAAGTTTCGGAGTGAAGATGTGGAAAAAAGGAGATGGAAAAAAAGAGAAGAAGGATAAGCGGAAGGAGAAAGTTAACGTTTCTGAACCTCCTCATCCGCATTCTTCCGCTAATGCACCTTCACGTTCTTCCAACGATCTGCGTATGGTTGCTGAATATGTTACTTCAAAAATCAAAGACCAATATGCTATTGATTCAAAAATCAATAAATCCGTGTCCAATTTCAAGAAGTTAGATGTGTCTACTACAAAGCTTCATGAATCGGTTGAGGTTTTTATTGATCAAAAAGTTACCGAGATGCAGGATGCCATACTCAATTTTATCCGTCTGGTTATTCGGAAATTTGTGTCACCCAATTCTCATTCAGCCCAGCAACAATTCACTGCTAATGTTGATGATATCCCTGGAACATCTAAGGTTCCCACTATGGGAGAGGGATTGACTGCTAACGACCCGATTATCGAGATAACGGGAGAGTAATTTGATGCACGATGCATCTGATGCAATTAATGCTGTTCTCGGTTCGCTTAATGAAGTTGAAATGGATGAGGTATATTTTTTCTATTTTCAACTTTTTTAATATGGTCATATCGCTCTTTATGATCTCCTATCAAAGTTTTTCTTCTCTTATTGTTAATATTATCAGAGTTTTTATTTGTTAGCAATATATATTTCTAACATTGGTCTTATGTTTTTTTATAGGACCGTGATGGTAATGATGAAGAAATGAACGATCGTGTTGATGTTTCTGATGTGAATGCCTTGAACTCTGCAAAAGACCTGCATGTTGTAAAAGATAATCTTCCAGCACACGAAATTCATGGTCCTAGAGATGAAAATGCTTTGGTAGGTGCTATAATTATTTTTTTCAGTTCATTATTGAAATCTAAAATGTTCTCTGGTTGTAACTGATAATGTGAAACAACATTCTAAGCCCACTCACATTGACGATGAAGCATTTCGTTTTACCATGCCATCATTCTCGCTCGGACTTTCGCAGGAGGATGTGAACCAAGGTGATGGTACTGATACCCTAGCATATCAACAGCATGTTGTTGATGTAGATGATGTTGGTGGGAATGAAGATGAGAAGGAAGATGACAATGGAGATGGTAATGAGGATGATACCACAAATGATGAGGAAATGGAGGTTCGTAAAAGCAAAAGGCAGAGGACAGCACCGAATGTGCTCAAGGATTTTGAATGTGACAAAAGGTTGATTGTTGTTCCCCAAGATCCCCAGCCAATCTTGCACGGCTACGATCCTGATCTCGATTATGCAACCAAATTTGTCAAGTTTCATAGTTTACTCAAGAAGAAACTGTAAGTTTATCTGATATTTTCTGAAATATATACCAATCTATTCAATTCCGGTTAACAAATTTAATTCTTCATTTTTGAATGTTACGGTTAAATTTCAGTATTATGTGGATTCTGTCATTTGTTACTGTTTTCATTGTGTTGTAGGTCGATTTATCTGCCCAAAGGCATTAAAGTTACCAATAGATATGTCGCCGATATAGCTGAGAGAATAAAACTAATGTCTCCTAAAGTAAGTATTTAAAACGTTGCAATGCATATTCATTGTTGCCTTTCTCTGTTATCCCATGCTTTTCTTGATTTTTATACAGATGTTTGATGCTTTAATGCATTTGACTCAACTCATGTACAATAGAGAGCAAAGCCCAGGCCAGAATGTGTTATTTCTGGACACCAACTTCGTGTCGCTGCTCATGAAACACCACTCCAAGTTTTCACGTCTTGCATCCAAGGATAAGACACGGTTTATGTTTGAGGATGATATTTTGTAAATTTCAGGTTGGAGAGCAATCCAAATGCTCCACCAAGGCTATATTTCCCCTTCAATCTTGATAAACAGCATTGGGTCGGCGTTTGTGTTGACTCGGCCATCAACAATATTTATGTACTTGACTACAATATCTTGTTCCGCTCAGATAGTTTGGTTAAGAAAGATTTTAGCCCGATAGCTCATATGATGCCTCATCTATTAAAGAGAACTGCTTTCAAGAATATGCTATCACAGACTAAGACATATGCTATCACAGACTAAGACATATGCTATTATCAGACCCAAAGGTATTCCGCAGAATGGAATATATGTTGAATCAGCAGTCACGTCATTACTTTTGATGTATACTCATTCTGTAAGCGGACTTGAAGGTTGTAAAAACATCAAACCGGAGTCCATTTCATCTGAATCCCAAAAAATTGCTGTCATGTTTTTTGAGGAGTTTGTTGATAGCATTGAAATTCCATAACTTGAACTTGTTCTATACCCTACTTCACATTTCTAGACTCCTTCAACTGTGTGTTCTATATTTCGGATAAAACTAGATAAAAAAGTTAAGGTATCATATAAGTATCATGATTCATGGGCCACGCAAACCATGTATGCAATGTAAAATGGTATCTACTAAGATTAAAATATCGGATAAAAGTTACCCTAAATTCCCCTCTTGAGAATATCCTTTGCTTGCGGGGTGTGCCAGGTGGTCTCCTTGTTACTGGGGGAAGCAAATTGATCTCCATCAGAAGGTCATTCACCCCTGGTGTGTGAACCAAACCAGGCACCGGTTATACGCTATTGGTATAGGCCATTTTCAAAAAACCTGAAGTTAACTCGTTGCACACAAGTGTATCAACCTTTATCTTTGCGTGCACAGCAGCAGCAATTACATAAGGACATGGAATCTTTAGAATCTGAAACTCACAGCAAGAACAAGTTTTTTGCAAAAGGTCCACGTGGTACGAACCACCGAGTTTTGTACGTATCTCAAATTCATTTTTGTTGATACGATGTATCTCGAAACCCGTTGATATCTCAAAATTCATGCCAAGTATTTCCTCAACTTTTGGTGTTACTAGACTGGTTATGGATGATGACCTTTCTTGTCGCTTACTGAACCATCCTGTAAGAGTTGACCTTATATACTCAATTAGACCACGTGCTTCACTCAGAACTGCATTCAAGGATTCTGCGATATTGTTTGTCATAATGTTGTATCGCAGTCCATTGAAGTGAGACATAGCCCAGTGCTCTAGTCCAATATCGATCAGGTATCCTGCACATGTAATTTCGGTTTCTTTGATTTCATTGAAGTGTGAGTAAAATTTCGGCAAACTATAAGCTCGTGCTGCCCTTGATACAAGGTATCCTAGATGTCTTCTTAAATATTGTTTGAATGTTGCGTTGCAGATGCAATACACAAGCGAAGTGCTTGATTTTACGATATACCTGCAAAATTATCAACAATTCAGCAATACATTTCAATTTACAAATTACAGTAATATTTTAATAACAACTGCACACATATATTTTTCAGCTACAATACGAATAAATAAGCAATTGTTACCGATATATTACCATATTGCATGTAAACTATATCTATACCAGATACCAACATACGTCTATGTTAAAAAATTAAATTGTAGTTAACAATTTTTAACCTTATTCAGACCAGAGTAGATTGAGTTGTGGCGATCTAATACAAACACTGTTTCTTCCTCGTCGGGTACCACTAACAATAACTTCTGGAAAAACCACTCCCATGACTTATCATTCTCTCCATCGATAACTCTGAAAGCTAATGGGAAGACTTGGTAATTGCCATCTTGTGCATTTGCAGTGAGTAAACAACCAGCATACTTACCCTTCAGATGTTTTCCGTCAATTATTATTACTTTTCTCATGTATGCGTACCCCGCCACACTTGCTCCAAATGCAAAGAAGAGATACTTAAACCTCTGCCCAAACCCCTCGTCATAAGACGTTTCCAACCCGATAATTGATCCTGGATTTGAATTCACCAACTCCTGTAGATAACATGGTAGTAGGCGATAAGAGTTCATGTTTGATCCTTTAGAAAGCTTCGATGCAAATTCCCTAGATCTGCATGCTTTCCAGTATGATATAAGCAATTCATGTTCATTACGCATAATTTCTTGAACTTCGTTTGGTCGTGGTCCTCCATTACGGCCATTAAATCTTGATCTTAGCATTCCACCAATTACTGATGTGGTTGCTAGTCATTGGTATCCCCCTCGTTCATCCACTGTACACACGTGATCAAGTCTAGCTTTCTAACTTGAAACCAACCACAACTAGCTACTTTTGCGGCATACACATGCCATAGACATCCTCGGCCATTACATTTCAGTGTTATCCTCTGTGGGTTAGATCGTGTTGTACGGTAATGGAATTTCTTATTGAGTGCATATAAAGCCATATGTACTTTGAATGCGTCTTGATCGTGGAATATCATTCCGACATAGATATAACCCACATTGTTTTGAAAATAATCACCTGAAATGGATAACAAAGATAATATATGTTAATAAATGTAGTTGATTTAATCCCTTATTAAGCAATGTTCTCTATATTTTTGAATATATTGCATAAAAAGAATTGTTTAACTGTTAACATTTAATATACACGGCTAAGATATGTTTTAGCGGACATTGTGTGAAGTACCATGACATTATTTTACCATAAATAATTTATTTCCTGATACACACCTTGAGAAGTGGAATCATCCACCGGTTCGATGTCTTCTACCGGTAAATTGTTTTGCCCACTTGATTGTCCTATTTTCAAATTGAAGTATTCTTCAAAGATTTTCCCTTTGCCCTTATCGATTGTAGTTGTTGGTATTAGTGACTGGGGTTCTATGTTTGAACTGTTTGCCATAACACTAGTCTCAGCTACAAGAAAAATATATATTCAGTTTAATGTATGCAAGTTTTTTCTGGTTACGATTTCAAGTAATGTACAAGTTAATGAAATCAATTACCAGAAGGATGCAAATTTTCAGTGATTTGACATTCATTGCCATTGCTGGGAACTACCATATCCATACTGATGGGGACATCAGGTCGTATGTCAGGCCAGGAGACCAGACTGGCCGACCAGGAAGCTTGCCCGAGACAGCCGAGCCATTTGGCACGTCTGCCGGCCCAAGCGGTACTGCCGGACCCTCGACCAACAGGACCGGACCGATCAGCATTGCCGGTGGAGAGGCCCAAACCTCCGGCCCAACTAGTGGCGATGTGGATGACACCACCGGTCCCATTGGTGACGTCGCCGACTCCGGGATCAACTTGGCCGGTCCAGAAGGCATTCTGGCCAGCACCTCGCACAGTCTAGCCGGTACAGCCGATCCAGCCGAGTACACGGGCATTTCAGCATCTACACAAGGAGACTCGGACCAGATAAGCTACCATTTTCAGGACATGCATCTAGAGGAAGTCTCTACACCAGTGGTGCCACCAGGAGCAATGACAAGGAGCAGATCAAGAGCACTCTTCCACAAGTTCAGCTTATGGGTCGACAAACTCCTAGAGGAAGATCGACTAAGGACAGTGGGCCAGAAGTGCAAAGAAGAGTCCAAAGGCTTCTCAACAATGCAAGGGACTTCAGAGACTTGGGCTTTAGTGGCAAGAGAGTTCAGGGCCCAAAGATTCCTAACCCTACTCCAAGTCGAAGACTAGGAGCAAGGCGCGTGCATGCCACAAGGACGGCCACCTTCCAATTTTTGGCCGTGAGGTAAGAAAGGTAAGTTTTCAATTTGGATATTTGCCTCTTTCTATTTTGCAGGGTAGGATTTAGATTCTTTACATTTTTGATTCAAAGACATTTTAGGAATATGTCCTTTTCGGTTATGCACTTTTGTATATTTTCCATTTGTGCATTTTTGTAATCTTTCCTTTTCTTTCTTTGAGTTGACCCTAGAAGTTCAAGCTGTCGAGCATATTAATAAGGCTCCTTCCAGCATTGTAGTTCGACAACCTTTTTGATATTAATAAAGATAGAACTTTTTCCCAAACAAGTTTTCTCTCAAGAATCTTGTGCGCTTAGAATCTAGTTGAGACCAGCCCTCCTAGCTCTAAGTTTGTGATTTATCACGAGGTTCATCACCCCTCGTGTGGTTCACTTCACCCCTCCATCGAATAACAATCCAAAAACCCCTATCCAAGAAGTTTAAGGTCGAGTTTCTCACCTAACCTTCTCCAAACAGCCCACGCGCATATAAGCCTTGAATCGAGGCTTGTATCATTTTTGGTATCAGAGCTTAAAGCTCCTAAACCAGGTTGTTTCTATCCTTTAGTTAGTTTTGTTTCTTGTTCTTGCATTAGTTTAAGTCGCATTCAAGAAAAATAAAAAAATAACACTAAACTCCAAACTGAGTGCATCTAGCTTCTACGTGTATCACTAGGGCTTAGGTTCACTTTTGCATTGCCTTTCACGTTTTCCTTTTTGTTCAAATCATATTTCTATTATTTTTAAGTTAAATTAAAAAGAAAAGAAAAAGAAAATAGGAAAAATACCAAAAGGATTCGAATTGGACAGCTAGCACAAGTTGTAGGAAGTTTCCATTTTTCTAAACTTTCTTTTTTTCAGGTTTTGCTTTTTTCTCAACTTTTTTCTTTTTGCAAATTCGAATTCCCCTATAAAAGAAAACTCCCCTAATCCACTTAGGAGAAAAATAACTTGTGTTCTTTCTTGTAGCACAATGGTAGAAGAGAATAGAGATGCAGCCGAAGCCATGATGGCCATGTTCACCACCCTCCAAACGCAACTCGCATCGATAGGCGAGAGGTTGGAGCGCGTGGAAAGGCCTGTGAGATTCCAAGCCATAAGGCACATGAGAGCTGAGCAAGACCGTGCTGAGGGTCCTGAGCACCTTAGGACACGGCATGAACAGGAGGAGCCTCAGCCAGATGGAGATGAAGACACATAACCTCATAACTATCACCATAGACCGAGAGGACCTCCACGACAACCAAAGGCAGAAGGTGATGGCTTCGAGCCATATGGACATCACCAGAGACCAAGGATGCCTCCTAGACATCATGAGGATGGATATGAACACGCCTACAACCGGGTAACTCATCCTGATGTTAAGCTAACACCTCCGAGTTTTGTAGGAAAAGTAGACCCCGAGGTCTACCTAGATTGGGAGAGAAGGATGGATCACATCTTCGATCACTACAACCAACCAGGCCCTAGGAGAGTCTCCATGGCAGTAGCACAACTCACTGACAATGCCCTCATCTGATGGGATCGTGAGGTGACTGACCGAAGGAAGAAAAGATTGAGGCCCGTAGACTCATGGGTCGACATGAAAGACCTCATGAGACAAAAGTTTGTTCCACCTTATTTTCATAGAGATTTGCAATGATGTTTTCGTACTCTTAAGCAGAGTACCAGATCAGTAGAGGAGTACTATGAAGAGTTTGAGAGACTAAGGAACAGACTGGAACTCAATGACGATGAGGAAGCTTTGATGGCACAATTCTTGGATGGACTCCAAGAAAGAATCAGCCGCAAGGTGGAAAGGCAAATCTACAATGACTTCAAAGACTTGTTCCACCTATCTGTCCAGGCTGAGCAGCACATCAAACGTAAGACCCAAGACATCCGCAGCAAGCCTAGGACACCTTGGGCACCAAGCAACATGCCTAAGCCCGTAGACAAAGGCAAAGAGCATAGAGATCGAGTCAAGGTTCAAGAGCAAGCCTCCTGAACCAACCCGTGACCAGAGAGAGCCTAGTAAGTCCTCTAACCCTCAAAGATCACGTGACATCACTTGTTTCAAGTGTAGGGGTCGTGGACACATCTCAAGGGAGTGCCCAAAAAACCAGGTCATGCTGATTACGGAGGCTGGAGAGTATGAGTCCCAAGATGAAGAGGACTATTGATGAGGACATCAGGTCGTACATCCAGCCAGGTGACCAGACTGGCCGACCAAGAAGCTTGCCCGAGACAGCAGGACCATCTGGCGCGCCTGCCGGACCAGACAGTACCGCCGGACCTTCGACCTATAGGACCAGACCGGTCAACATCGCCGGCGGAGAGGCCCAAGCTTCCGGCACACTTGGTGGGGACGTGAAGGACACCGCCGGTCCCCCTGATGACACCGCCGACTCCGGGATCAACTTGGCCGGTCCTGAAGTCATTCCGGCCAGTACCGCACACAATCCAGCCGGTACAGCCGATCCAGCCGAGTACACGCGCACTTCCACTTCTACACAAGAGGACTCGGACCAAATGAGCTACCAGCTCCAAGACATGCACCTAGAAGAAGTATCTACACCAGTGGTACCTCCAGGAGCAATGACAAGAAGCAGATCAAGAGCACTCTTCCACAAATTCAGCTTATGGGTCGACAAGCTTCTAGAGGAAGAGGAGCTAAGGACAATGGGCCAGAAGAGCAAATTAGAGTCCAAAGGCTTCTCAACAACACAAGAAACATCAGAGACTTGGGCTTTAGTGGCAAGAGAGGTCAGGGCCCAAAGATTCCTAACCCTACTCCAAGTCGAAGACTAGGAGCAAGGCGCGTGCATGCCACAAGGACGGCCACCTTCCATTTCTTGGCCGTGAGGTGAGTTAAGGTAAGTTTACATTCGAATATATGCCTCTTTCTGTTTTGCAGGGTAGGATCTAGTTGCTTTACATTTTTGAGTCAAGAACATTTTAGGAATAGGTCCTTTTTTGGTTATACACTTTTGTATCTTTTCCTTTTGTGCACTTTTGTAAACTTTCCTTTTCTTTATTTGAGTCGACCCTAGTAGGTCAAGCTGTCGAGCATATTAATAAGGCTCCTTCCAGTATTGTAGTTCGACAACCTTTTTGATTATTAATAAAGTAGAACTTTTTCCCTACGAGCTTTCTCTCAAGAGAGACTTGTGCGTTTAGAACCTAGTTGAGACCAGCCCTCCTAGCTCTAAGTTTGTGATTTATCACGAGGTTCATCACCCCTCGTGTGGTTCACTTCACCCTTCCATCGTTTACCAACCAGAAAACCCCTATCCAGAAGCCTAAGGTTGAGTTTCTCACCTAATCTTCTACAAACAGCCCACGCGCATACATCCTTGAATCAAGGCTTGTATCAACTATGAACCAGAAGGAGAGTATGGTGACATTGAGTACCCTGATGTGGGGGAAGTGCTGGTCACTAGGCGCATCCTCAGTGCAATGGTGGATCCTTCAGAGACCATCCAAAGGGAAAACATCTTCCACAGCCGTTGCACCATCAAGGGCAAGGTATGTAACCTCATCATAGATGGTGGTTCTTGCACTAACGTTGCTAGTGCATACATGGTTGATAAGCTATGTCTAGAGAAGACAAGGCATCCTCGACCATATAGACTGAGATGGCTCGATGACAAAGTGGAGCTCAAGATCCATGAGCAAGTCACTGTGCCATTCAGTGTGGGCAAGTACCAAGACCAAGTCGTGTGCGACGTGGTGCCCATGCAAGCTGGCCATCTTCTGCTAGGAAGACCATGGCAGTTTGACAAAGAGACCAGGCATGATGGCCGAACCAATCTCTACACTTTTGTGCATGACAAAAGAAAGGTCAGCTTGGCTCCTCTTACACCTGCCCAGGTACATGAGCTACAACTCCAAATGAGTAAGGAAAAGAAACTTATCAAGTCTAATTTTCTTATTCAACCAAGCCATGTCCGGAGAGCTTTAGCCTCGAAGGATTTAATGTTACTAATGGTCTTCAAAGAAATTTTGAGTATAGAACAGGAACAGGTAGAGCTACCTCCTGAAGTAGCAACTCTCCTCAACAAGTTCTAGGATGTGTTCCCAGAGGAGATACCAGCAGGCTTGCCTCCTTTACGTGGCATAGAACACCAGATCGACCTAGTGCCCGGAGCAGCCCTGCCCAACCGGCCAGCCTACCGGATGAGTCCAGAGGAGTCCAAGGAGCATGAGAAGCAATTCAAGGAGCTACTGGAGAAAGGTTATGTTCGAGAGTGCCTCAGTCCATGTGCCGTGCCAGTGCTACTAGTGCCCAAGCTGGGACTTGGCGAATGTGCGTGGACTGCCGAGCAATCAACAACATCACAGTCAAGTACCGGCATCCGATACCACGGCTGGATGACATGCTAGATGAGCTGAGTGGAGCCACAGTCTTCTCCAAGATACACCTCAAGAGTGGATACCACCAGGTCAGGATGAAGGAAGGTGATGAATGGAAGACTGCTTTCAAGACAAAGCAAGGGCTTTACGAGTGGACAGTCATGCCATTCGGCTTGACTAATGCCCCAAGCACCTTCATGCGCCTTATGAACCAAGTTCTTAGGGCGTACATCAATAAGTTCGTTGTAGTTTATTTCGATGACATATTAGTCTATTGTAAATGCTTAAGGGATACCTCACACATCTTGAGTTGGTGCTTAAAACCCTTTGACAAGAAGAGCTTTATGCCAATCTCAAGAAGTGCATCTTTTGTACTGATAAACTTGTCTTTTTAGGTTTTGTTGTAAGTTTACAGGGCCTACAGGTTGATGAAGAGAAGATTCGAGCCATACAAGAATGGCCAACCCCAGGCAACATCAGCCAAGTAAGGAGCTTCCACGGACTGGCCAGCTTCTATAGGAGATTCGTGCCCAACTTCAGCAGTATTGCCTCACCATTGACGGTAGTAGTGAAGAAGAACGTGGGATTCAGCTGGGGAGAAGCTCAGGAGAAGGCATTCAAGGCCTTGAAGGACAGCCTTACACACGCACCAGTGCTAGTCTTTCCCGACTTCAACAAGACGTTTGAAGTGGAGTGTGATGCCTCTGGAATAGGCATAGGAGCAGTGCTTACCCAAGGAGGGAGGCCAGTGGCATACTTCAGTTAGAAGCTAGGTGGTGCCTCACTGAACTACCCCACTTACAACAAGGAGCTTTATGCCCTTGTCCGAGCATTGGAGACTTGGTAGCATTACTTGCTGTCCACGGATTTGTGATCCACACTGATCATGAGACTCTCAAACACCTCAGAGGGCAAACTAATCTCAAGAGAAAACATGCCAGGTGGATGGAGTTCCTAGAGAGCTTCCCGTACGTCATCAAGTACAAGAAGGGCAAAGACAATGTGGTAGCCGATGCACTATCAAGGAGGTTTACCTTGATATCCACCATGGAGGCAAAGGTCCTAGGATTTGAGCACATCAAGGACCTATAAAATGATGATCCTGACTTTTCTGAGAGCTACAAGGAGTGTGGCACAGGGAGTCATGGCAAATTTTACATCCATGAGGGATTCTTGTTCCGAGAGAGAAGGTTGTGCATACCACAAGGATCACTACGAGAGCTTATCATCCGAGAAGCTCATGGAGGAGGACTCATGGGCCACTTTGGTGTCGACAAGACTCTAGCAGTGGTCAAAGAGCACTTCTACTGGCCACACATCAAAAGGTCAGTAGAAGCCCATTGTGCAAGGTGCATCACTTGCAAAAAGGCGAAGTCCCGAGTGCACCCTCACGGGTTGTATCTCCCACTGCCCATACCCACACATCCATGGGTGGACATCTCAATGGACTTTGTTCTAGGTCTGCCCAAGATCAAACACAAAGATGCAATCTTTGTAGTGGTGGACAGATTCTCCAATATGGCACACTTCATTCCATGTGCCAATGTCAATGATGCCACACAAACAGCTCAGCTGTTCTTCAGGGAGANCGAGCACATCAAGGACCTATACAAGGATGATCCTGACCTTGCTGAGAGCTACAAGGAGTGTGGCACAGGAAGTCATGGCAAGTTTTACATCCATGAGAGATTCTTGTTCCGAGAGAGAAGGATGTGCATACCACAAGGATCAGTACGAGAGCTTATCATCCGAGAAGCTGATGGAGGAGGACTCATGGGCCACTTTGGTGTCGACAAGACTCTAGCAGTGGTCAAGGAGCACTTCTACTGGCCACACATCAAAAGGTCAGTAGAAGCCCATTGTGCAAGGTGCATCACTTGCAAAAAGGCGAAGTCCCGAGTGCACCCTCACGGGTTGTATCTCCCACTGTCCATACGTACACATCCATCGGTGGACATCTCAATGGACTTTGTTCTAGGTCTGCCCAAGATTAACCACAAAGATGCAATCTTTGTAGTGGTGTACAGATTCTCCAAGATGGCACACTTCATTCTGTGTGCCAATGTTAATGATGCCACGCAAACAGCCGAGCTGTTCTTCAGGGAGATAGTACGGCTTCATGGAGTGTGATGAGGACATCAGGTCGTACATCCAGCCAGGTGACCAGACTGGCCGACCAGGAAGCTTGCCCGAGACAGCAGGACCATCTGGCGCGCCTGCCGGACCAGACAGTATCGCCGGACCTTCGACCTATAGGACCAGGACCGGTCAACATCACCGGCGGAGAGGCCCAATGATGAGGACATCAGGTCGTACATCCAGCCAGGAGACCAGACTGGCCGACCAGGAAGCTTGCCCGAAACAGCAGGACCATCTGGCGCGCCTGCCGGCCCAGACAGTACCGCCGGACCCTCGACCTATAGGACCAGACCGGTCAACATCGCCGGCGGAGAGGCCCAAGCTTCCGGCACACTTGGTGGGGAAGTGAATGACACCGCCGGTCCCCCTGATGACACCGCCGACTCCGGGATCAACTTGGCCGGTCCTGAAGTCATTCCGGCCAGTACCGCGCACAATCCAGCCGGTACAGGCGATCCAGCCGAGTACACGCGCACTTCCACTTCTACACAAGAGGACTCGGACCAAATGAGCTACCAGCTCCAGGACATGCACTTAAAGGAAGTCTCAACACCAGTGGTACCTCAAGGAGCAATGACAAGAAGCAGATCAAGGGCGCTCTTCCACAAATTCAGCCTATGGGTCAACAAGCTACTAGACGAAGATCGACTAAGGACAATGGGCCAAAAATACAAGGAAGAGTCCAATAGCTTCTCAACAACACAAGGGACATCAGAGACTTGGGCTTTAGTGGCAAGAGAGGTCAAGGCCCAGAGATTTGTACCCCTACTCCAAGTCGAAGACTAGGAGCAAGGCGCGTGCATGCCACAAGGACGGCCACCTTCCATATCTTGGCCGTGAGGTAAGTTAAGGTAAGTTTTCAATAAGAATATTTGCCTCTTTCTGTTTTGCAGGGTAGGATCTAGAATATTTACTTTTATTGAGTCAAAAACATTTAAGGAATAGGTCCTTTTTCGATTATACACTTTTGTATCTTTTCCTTTGTGCACTTTTGTAAGTTTTCCTTTTCTTATTTGGTTCGACCCTAGAAGGTCAAGCTGTCGAGCATATTAATAAGGCTCCTTCCAGCATTGTAGTTCGACAACCTTTTTGATATTAATAAAGTTAGAACTTTTTCCCTACAAGTTTTCTCTCTAAGAATCTTGTGCGCTTAGAACCTAGTCGAAACCAGCCCTCCTAGCTCTAAGTTTGTGATTTATCACGAGGTTCATCACCCCTCGTGTGTTTCACTTCACCCTTCCATCGTTTACCAACCAGAAATCCCCTATCCAGAAGCCTAAGGTTGAGTTTCTCACCTAATCTTCCACAAACAGCCCACGCGCATCCAAGCCTTGAATCGAGGCTTGTATCACCGCCGGTCCAATTGGTGATGCCTCCGGCTTCGGGATCAACTTGGTCAGACCAGAAGACATTCCGGCCAGCACCTCGCACAGTTCAGCCGGTACAACCGATCCAGCCGATTACACGGGCATTTCAACATCTACACAAGGAGACTCGGACCAGATAAGCTACCAGCTTCAGGACATGCATCTAGAGGAAGTCTCTACACTAGTGGTGCCACCAGGAGCAATGACAAGGAGCAGATCAAGAGCACTCTTCCACAAATTCAGCTTATGGGTCGACAAGCTCCTAGAGGATGATCGACAAAGGACAGTAGGCCAGAAGTGCAAAGAAGAGTCCAAAGGCTTCTCAACAATGCAAGGGACTTCAGAGACTTGAGCTTTAGTGGCAAGAGAGGTTAGGGCCCAAAGATTCCTAACCCTACTCCAAGTCTAGGAGCAAGGCGCGTGCATGCCACAAGGACGGCCACCTTCCATTTCTTAGCCGTGAGGTAAGAAAGGTAAGTTTTCACTTCGAATATTTGCCTCTTTGTGTTTTGTACGGTAGGATTTAGATTGTTTACATTTTTGAGTCAAAGACATTTTAGGAATAGGTCCTTTTTTGGTTATGTATTTTTGTACATTTTCCATTTGTGCACTTTTGTAAATTTTCCTTTTCTTTCTTTGAGTCGACCCTATAAGGTCAAGGTGTCGAGCATATTAATAAGGCTCCTTCCAGCATTGTAGTTCGATAATCCTTTTTGATAATTAATAAAGTGCGAATTTTCTTCGACAAGCTTTTCTCTCTAAGAAACTTGTGCGCTTAGAACCTCGTCGAGACCAGCTCTCCTAGCTCTATGTTTGTGATTTATCACGAGGTTCATCACCCTTTGTGTGGTTCACTTCATCCTTCCATCCAATACAACCCAGAAAACCCCTATCCAGAAGCTTAAGGTCGAGTTTCTCACCTAAACTTCTCCAAACAGCCCACGCGCATCCAAGCCTTGAGTCGAGGCTTGTATCACGAAGCACCATCAAGGATAAGGTATCAAATCTTGTAATTGATGAAGATTATTGTGCTAATTTTGCTAGCAAGTACATGGTGGACGTATTTGAATTTTAAAGGACCAAGCAACCGAGGCCATACAAGTTACAATGGCTCAATGACTCTACGGAGATAAAGGTCACCGAGCAAGTGAGTGTGCCCTTTAGTGTGGGCAAGTACCTAGACAAGGTACTATGTACTGTGGTGCCTATTCAAGCTGGGTACCTACTGTTGGGTTCACCATGCCAGTTTGATTGTACCCCAATCTATAATGGTCGAACCATATACTACTCCTTTATTCAAAATGATCGTAAGTACAACTTAGCCCCCTTAACCTCTTTGGATGTACTTGACCTCCAAAATAGGATGAAGAAGGAGGAAAAGGTAAGTAAATATAAATTTCTAATCACACTTAGTGTCATACATAAAGCTATAAGTACCAAGGATACAATTATACTATTGTTGTACAAAGAGTGTCTAAGTGTAGGGTTCAAAGAAGATGAGCTACTGGTTGAGGTCAATGCCGTGTTGAGAAGTACAAGGATGTATTTCCAAATGTCATACCAGATGGTTTTCCCCATGTTAGAGGATAGAGCATGAAATAGACCTTGTGCCCGGATTAGTCATTCGAAACAAGTCGGCTTATCGTATGAACCCTCAAGAATTCAAGGAGTTGGAGAAACAAGTACAAGATCTCATTGTCAAATTGTATATCTATGAGAGTCTCAGCCCTTGTGTTGTGCATGTCCTACTAGTGCCAAAAAAGATGACACATGGAGGATGTAAGTAGACTGCCATGCAATCAATAACATCACCATCAAAGACCATCATCCTATTCCTCGGGTATATGACATGCTAGACGAGTTGAGTGGAGCCCCCATCTTCTCCAAGATAGATCTCAATAATGGCTACCATCAAGTAAAAATGAGATAAGCAGATGAGTGGAAGACTCAAAACCAAGCAAGGTCTCTATGAATGGCTAGTCATGCCTTTCGGTCTAATCAATGCTCTTAGCAGTTTTATGAGACTTATGAACCATGTTCTAAGATCTTTCATAAGTAAATTTTTTGTTGTTTATTTTGATGACATCTTAATTTACAGTAGGATTTTGGACAAACATGTTCCTCATTTAAGGAAAGTAATAAACACACTTCGAAAAAAGGCATTTATGCCAACCTGAAGAAGTGTATTTTTTGTACTAACAAACTTGTCTTCTTAGGTTTGTAACAAGTAAATTGGGACTACAATTTGATGAAGAAAAGATCAAGACCATCAAGGATTGGCCGAAACCTACCTTTATAAGCCATGTCCACAACTGTCATGGACTGGCTAGCTTTTGTAGAAGGTTTTTAGAAGATTTCAGTACCCTAGGAGCAACCTTTACTACCGTGATCAAGAATAATGTGGCATTTACATGGGGCGATACTCAAGAAAAAGCCTTCAATGCGTTGAAGGACTGACTGACCCAAGCTCCCGTCCTAGCACTTCAGGATTCTGAAGAAGTATTCGAGGTGAAGTTTGATGCTTGTGGATTGTGCATTGGTGCCATCTTGCATCAAAGGAAGGGGCCAATGGCTTTCTTTAGTGAGAATTTTAGTGGGGGCACGCTCAACTATCCAACTTATGACAAGGAGTTAGACGCTTTGGTGAGGACCTTAGAAACGTCGTAACATTATCTCCTATCAAAAGTGTTCATCAGAAAACTGATGAAGATATTCTAAAGCACCTTCGAGAGAAAACATCACTCAAGAGGAGGCATGCCAAGCGATTGGAGTTTATTGAAACTTTTTCTATGCAATTAAGTATAAGAAAAGCAAGAAAAATATAGTGGACGATGCCTTATCAAGGAAGCATGTATTGATCGCCACAATGGAAGCCAAAATCTTAGAATTTGAACAACATTAGCTCTACCTTACTGATCTAGAGCTTGGAGAGTGCTACAAGAAATGTGGCAAGGACCACATCACTACAAGAAACAGGTCGTTTAGCAACGGTGAGATTCATCGCTAAATCGTCGTTACGTAGGGTTAGCGACAAATTTGCGTCAAATGATAATTCGACGTAAAACCGTCAAGGTAATCATCCAATTCGACATTAATCCAACGTTAATGAAGCTAGAGAACAATTTCGATGGTAATTCGATATAATAAATACATCGGTAAATCGACGTTATCTTACATCGGATTACAGATGGATAACGAGGTCGTTATATTCATCGGTATTTCGATGGTAAATTCCGATGAATTACCGAGAAATTAACCGCTAGCTCGAATAGTGTACTAACATCTATAATCTAACGTTATATTACGTCAGATTTACGTACTGAACCTGGAAGGGTGGTCGTAATTCGTAGTTGTCATAAAGTTAATGGTAAACATATCGTCTCTAATTCTTCTTCACAAAGCGTCGAATTAACATCGAGTTTTGTCGCTAATTCGATCTTTAATGTGATAGTATGTTAGCTCGAATTAACGATGGCATTATAAAAAGTTAAAAAAAAATTAATTATTTTAAAATAATTAAATTAAAGTAAATTATTTTTATTAAAAATTGCAATTATAAATGCAAAAAAAATTCAAATTCAAATTTAAAAAATTGATTTATTTTAAATAAAATGTTATACAAATTAATAAAAATAAAAACTACTTCGGATTATCTCCTAATTTCGCATTAGCTGCCTTAGCGGAAGCTAGCGTAAAATCGGTGTTTGGCGCTTCATCTGACTATCCCGCTGCTGCGCTCAATTTCCCTGTTTGATTCCGTTGCTGTGGCACCTACGCCAATACCAAGTTTTCCATGGCTATCATATCAAATAAACGAGCGTAGCCTTGCATTAGATGCATGTGGCCGTCCAACATTGCATGAAGGTCAGCGATCTTTGTGTTCACAACTTCTAGTTGGTTCCGCAGCGGAACGAGATTGTCTTGTGGTGGCGGAGGACCAGTAGAGCAGGCAGGTAAGACCTTCCAAATTGATCCGATATATAAAAATCACTGTTTTTTTCGGGACCATTATATGATGAATTTTGAAAAAAATATTTTTTACTAATATTCTAAATACTAAATAATATATTAAATTTTAAAAAGAAAATAAAAGACATACCTATTCATATATCTGGTCAATTTCTGAATCGTCAACCCTCGAGACTAGACCAAATTCCCACCCGTAGATTGTGAACAACGTTGAAATTGGCGTTCCACAATTTTTGCCGTCACTTCATTGTAGATTCTTTCAGAACGAGGATCTACAAATGCGCTGTTTTTCCTCTTGTGTGTCCCCTCAAAAACTGCCGGAAGCGGTGGGATCGAGTTCTCCTCCGGTGGCCTGAAATATAAAAGAAACTATAAAATTAATAAATTAAACACAATAAATAGTTATATTTAAATATAAGTAAAATAAATACTTATCATTTGTAGTGGCTTTTTCGCAAAGGGTGTTTAGCCTGAATTATGGAGATTGGCAGATACAAGTCACGCCCAACTGTCCGATGGGATACCGAGCACTTACCCGCTAGCACGATTGATCTCGGATCGATCCAATATTTGACCCACCTGTTCCAAATGGCTGTGGATAAGTATGAGGGCTTCGTGTTGTTGTCCTTCACCTTCCACGACTTCTTCCAATCCAAAACGATATTGGCTAACCGTTTCGTGGCCTTCTCTTTAAAGACCTTTTTTATGCGCTCGTGAATTGACATATCCTAGTGCCATTTTTGCTGGAGTAGAAGTTAATAAACGAATTAATTAATAAAAATAAAAATAAAAATTATTATTAAAATTAAATTACATAATTTAAAACTTACCGTAAAACATTTGAACCATGTTTTTTAGATGTTATCCGGAGTGTGGCTCTACTTAGCATGGGTCTCGGGGAAATAACCCTTAATCATGTCGGATATACTCCGACTCACTTTATTGTCCATCCCAAATCTAATTATTTAATAATTAAATTATTAATTATTAAAATAATAAATTTATTTAAATTTATTTACATAATTTAAAATAATTTAAATTTTTTTTACCAATAAGTGCACGACGGTCGTGTGGGGTTTATTCGGTCGTGCGGAATTCAATCGGTCCAGAGCTTCCCGGTCTGGTTGCAACAGAAAATACTCTACCGTCATGTGATTGAATGACGGTAGAGGAGATTTCCTAACTGGTTATGGAATCGGATGTAGTGGAGATGTTGTTGCCAGAGTGGAGTGGTTTATAGAGTCAGTGTTTGAGTCTCCGACACCGTCACCGTACCAAAATATCATTGGCGAGACGACCCACTGACACTGTTTCCTTTTGTGCGATCTTCTTGGTCACGCAAGAAATAGACATAATAGAACCTACCTATCTTCTCTAAATAAAAAAAAAAACAATTAGTAATAAAATTATATACTATTAAATATTAATAAAAATAATTAAATTATGATTTTGATATTATAAGTTACTATTATTATAAAAATATAATTTACTTACATTCCTAAAAAAGTGTTTGAAAAATTTAAAAAGTTTTAAAAAATGTAGAGAAATTCAAAGAGTTTAAAGAGATTCACAGAGAGATTGAAAAGTGTGGAATGGGGAGAGGAGGAGAAATCTTGGCTATAGATTTTGTGGCCGTCGCTAATTTGACCTTATGTAAAGACGGATCAGCAATGAAATCGACGTAAAACCGATGCTATTTTTATTTTATTTTTTCGCAGCCGCAAAGTTGAAATTTTTTAAATTATCGATGGATTTAAGTTTAATTCAAAGTCAACTCGTCGTTAATTAAATTACCAATGGTTCTACGTCGAAATTGATGTAAGTCCGTTGTAAATAGTTACAATGGAATTATGATAAAGCCAACATACCACCACACATTCCATTTTGAGACATACTAATGATATAAATGTACTATGTTTCGCCATTCAATGCATGTTAGTAATGCGTTGAATATATTTGGTGTATAAGTTATCACACATAATATGGTGGGATCCAACCAATCACATTTAAAAAGTACACTTTTTAAACAATAAGCTGGGGTACTCGATTTCTATTATTTCCACCAATATCCCAAAAAATGGTTTCACCCCTCATGCAAATGTCATAATTCGTATTCGCCTTGTTTTTCCAATATTTGAACATGTGAAACACATATCATTGAGTGAAATGCATTGGGGGCCGTGGTTACTTTTCATGTTGGACCTTGAACAAGTTCATAAAATCATAATGGGTACGCCGTATCCACATATACGACCTATGAAAACAAATTAAGTAATATACGAAACAGAACGTTACACATGCATAAAAAATTAAGTAATATGAGGTAACGTACTTGCGTTTTCAAACAAGAGGTAAAATATTGATCTTTACGGATATCGATATATGAGTCTGATATTCTCTCGATAGCCTCTTGTACTTGGAAAACAAACAATCTGAAATATATGATAAATATTAATTACCGGACGAACTATAACAACAACGTAATTTATAAATTACCTTTCAAATGTCTGCATTTCCTCACAACTCAAAAGAATATATGTATGTGCGCTATGATAATCTTCCTCACTTGCCGACTATGTCTCCCTCAGTTTCCTGCTTAATCGACCAATTGGTGAGATTATGTAAAATACGCCTTCTACCGCATATGTTGTAGTCACACCTCCATCATCATAACGGCGTGGGGCTCTTTTTCATTGGTGAACCTTGACGGCAAAGTAATACGACGTGAAGTGCGATGTTTCTTCGGTTAAACTTTGTGCAACAATTGAATCTTCAACTTTTATTTGGTTTTTAGCCTTACCCTTTAGATGTTTCATGAAACGCTCAAAAGGATACATCCACTGGAAATGGACAAGTCCATTTAGAGATGCTTCATGCGTTTGATGAATAAGTAGATGCTCCATAACATCAAAAAATGTTGGAGAAAATATCTTTTCTAAATTTCTTAAAATCACTAGTTTTGCCATTGAGTTTTTCCAATCCATCTTCTGTCAATGTGTGTGTACTAAGATCACGTAAGAATGCTTCATTGCATAAAATTATAAAAAATGGAAGTTGTAGTTCAATATATAATTGATGGTATTATATCGAAAATGAAAACATGTACACATACCTGCGATTGCTTCGTGGATATGTGATGGCAATAACTCAGCAAAAATAAAAAGCAGAATTCATTACATGAATACATGACAGTCATGACATTTCATTCCTGAAATTTTTTGCCTATGCTCCACTAATTTAGACAAATTAGAAATGCGTCCATTAGAAAACTTAATGTCCAACGCAACCTAGTTAAATAAGGCCATTGTTGCTTCTGCACTCAATCTGAATATTGGTATTGGTGCTTTCCCATTGTTTGCAAGATACAACTTGCTTCTCGAACATATTTTAGGAAAGTCTAATCTTGATTTCATGCTGTTTTTTGTCCTCCCATCCATGTTCAACACCGTATGCATAATGTTATCGAAAAATTCTTTTTCGATGTGCATGTCATTAAGATTATGTGTGAGAAAATGGTATTTCTAATACGGGAGTTCCCAAAATATGCTTTCTTATGCCAATTTTGATGTTTAAGGTATCCATCTGCATTTTAACTGGAATGTGCCAATTACCCCCCCACCCACGCTTGCTTGTTTCTGATACACCGTACTGATCTATTTGTGCTTTGATCTCCTCTCCTGAAAGGTACACTCATGGAGGAACACGAACAACTTTTTTTTCTAAATAGACGGCTTGCTTTTCCGGTATGGGTGACTTATTTTTAGAAATCAATGGTGATAGTCGAACCAATATGCTTTCCGTCTACGTTTCAGTTGAAACACATCAGTCCGAGTCATGCAATATGGAGAAGATAACCTCCCATCCGTTTTCCAACCATATAGCATGCAATTAGCAAGGAAGTCGCTGATAGTCCACATCAATACGGCACGCATCGTGAAATTTATTTACATTGAACAATCATATGTCCAAATCCCATTATGCCAACTCCTTCAATTCATGAATTAGAGGCTATAGGAACACATCGAGAGACCACTTAGGATGATTAGGGCAAGAAACTAAGATGCTCGAAAATAGAAATTCTCTTTGCATGCACATATCAGGAGAAAGGTTGTCTGAAGTTACGATTATAGGACACACCGAATATTTTCTCTCCGACATACCAAATGGACTAAAGCCATCAGTGCACAAACTAAGATATACATTTGCAATTTATTAAAGTGTTTCCATGCCATTTCATCAGATGGATGAATTATCTCTCCATCTTCTTGTGAATGTTCAGCATGCCATCTCATCGATACAACTTTCCTCTCAGATTGGCACTTTCGTTTTAACCTATCAGTTATAGGAAGGTACCACATCCATTGAAACAGAATTTTAGGCCTAGTATTACCTTGAGGCTTATACGTTGGTTTTTAACATAATTTACAAAGTTCTTTACAAATATTCATATAGTTGTAAATGCAAACGTCTACTACCTCAGATGGTAAACCAAAACTGAATACAAGTTTATGTATCTCATAATATGATGCAGCAGACAAATTATCCTCTGCCAAATATTCTTTTATCAAATCAGCCCAATCATCCAAGCATTTTCAAATAAGTTATAATTAGTTTTAATGTTCATCATCCTAGCTATTAATGATAATTTTGATTTCCTTTCTCTACATCCATGGTATATTGGTTGGTTTATTGCGTCTACCATATCCTCAAATCTCTTTGCATCTATGATGTGGGCACCATATCAAATAACCGGCCAGAAGGACCTGAACATGAAGATGGCCAACAAGAAGACCTGCTCAACAAAACCGGCTCAATTGGTGATATGGCCGGCTCGAGTGGTGTCATGGGCGACATGGCCGGATCAGGCGGCAAGATGGTCAGCACGGGCAACACCCTTGAAGACTCGGACCAACTGACCAGCAAGCTTTAAGGCATGGATCTAGAAAAGATTTCAGCCCCAATGGTGCCACAAGGAGCAATGACCAGAAGTAGGACTCGTGCATTCTACCACAAATTTAGCTTGTATGTGGAAGAGCTTCTAGAGGGCCAAGGTAACTCGACCACTGCCAAGAGTTCAGCAAGCAAGCCTAAGGCCTATCATTTCACCAAACTGATCGAGAAGCATGAGCTCTCGTGGTAAAAGAGGTCAATGCCCAAAAGTTTGTAATCCTACTTCAAGTGAGCATTTGAAGAGCTATGCTTGTGTCCTTCACAAAGTTGGCCACTTTCTACTTTTTGGTCGAAAAGTAAGTAGGTAAGTTTTACATTTATATATTGCTTTTTCTATTTTGTATGGTAGGAATTAGTATTTTTTTTCTTTTATTGAGTCATGAACATTAATCCTTTTGCACTTTTGTATCTTTCCTTTTTGGTTGTGTGTCAACACTACAAGGTCAAAGCCGCCGAGTATATTAATAATGCTCTTTTAGCATCGTAGTTCAATAACTTTCCAACATGTCAATAAAGATAATCATTTTCTTTCAAGAGCATTTGCGCACAAAAACCTAGTTGAGACCCGTACTCCTATAGTTAGAGTTGTGATTTACCACGAGTCCTCTCACACCTCATGTGGTTCACATCACTCCACCACCCCAAACACATGTCCAAACTACCCTAAGAGACCTAAGCCGGAGTTTCTTGCCAAGCTCCTTGACCCGGTCTGAGAGCATCACGACCACGATCCCAAGCTTGTACCAACCTATGTTAGGTTCTTGTGTATGATCACTGCCACTTTCATGAAATGCAAAACAAACCATATCATGAATCATATCATGTTTTCTCCATATTCCTCATAACATGCAAATTATTTCTTATTATAGACATTACTAGGTGTATTATCTATTACACTATCGTAACCAATATTGCTACCACCACTTCCACCGACATCATGTCGTCCATAACCCTCATCATGTTGAAACCAAACATAATAATTTGGTGTAAATGCTCTATTTAATAAATGTTTCTACACTATCTCAGCAAGAATAAATTTCCTATTTTCATACACTTCCAACATGGGCAAAACAACTTACCGGTTTCGAAAATTAATGGTACATTTCCCATTTGATACATGAATATCTCTAGTCCATCGCATAATTCTTTAGATATTAATCCCCCAACATCTTTATGCATGTACATCCAACTTCTTAACTCGAATATAGACATTGTACTGAAAGATTATGAGAAAGTTTTAGGGGGAAATGGTTTTGTAGTGAGTTATGTTGAAATGAGAAAGAGTGCATTTATAGAAACATTTCCAGAGGTTACGTCATAGTACCGTCGGTGAATTCCGACGGATTATGGCCGAGATGGTATGCAATGAATTAATGGTGATGAAGGCGTGGTATAAAATTAGGTACAATTCAAATAACACATGTTTTCCGGCATGAAAATCGATGGTAATCCAACGTTAATTGGAACTAATTGAGTCGATGCAAATTTGTTGCTATATACTAGCTGTTTAACGATTATTTGTTGATTCGATGTTAATGCGATGTTAAATGCATCATAAACATCATCGAAGTAATGTCGAATTGGTCCATCGCTAAATTATGATGGATTCGATGGATTTACATCGAATTGTACATTTGTTGTTAATTAGATGTTAATCTGCCGCTTATTAGCTATGGACAATTTTCCATCACAAAATTTCGATGTTAATGACCATGTTCCTTGTAGTGTATGGGTCATTCTACATCTAACACAATTATTTGTTCAAAGAAAAGAGCTTGCCCCCAAGGATCAATGACAGATCTAGTGCTTAGTGAAGCACATAGTGAAGGCCTAATGAGACATTTTGGTGTTGGCAAGACATTGGCAGTGGTGATGGACCATTTCTATTGGCCTCACCTCAAGAAAGTGTGGAGAGATTTTATGCTCGGTGCATCACATGCCACAAAACCAAATCCAGGTTACCTTTTCACTTTATACTTAGCTTTGCTTATACCTAATGCTTTTTAGGTAGATATTTCCATGGAATTTGTCCTATGGTTGCCCAATATTTGACATAAGGATGCAATTTTGTGGTGGTAAACTGGTTCTCCAAAATAGTACATTTCATACCGTGTGAGAAAACTCATAATGCCACTCAACAGCTGACCTCTTTTTGAAGGAAGTGGATAAGTACATGGCATACCAAGAACCATAGTGTTGGAACGTTGAAAACGCTTGGCACCAAGCTACTGTTTTTAACAATGTCCATCCTCAAGTTGATGGGCAAAATTTGGTGTTCAATAGAAAACTTTCAACCCCATTAAGCACCATAATCGGTAACAATATGAACAATTGGCTGGATTATATACCGAATCTATGGCATGTGGTATGAGAGGCTCCAGTAATACGGTGAAGGAACAAACAGCTGGGGAAGAACTTCAACTTGGCCGTTGAGAATTACCTCAAATGTCTTGGCCATGAAAAACTGACATGGCCAGAGACCTGCTGAACCCTTCCCAGCAATAGCACCATTGACATCACCGACCTAGATGGCGTTTGGCCACTCTACACGGGCCAACCAATGATCTTGTCTAAACTTTCAACGAAATGACCATTGTCCAAGGAAATGATCATGTTAATACACGTAAGTCTCCTACCTCTAATTGAAATTCAAATGCCCTAACCCATTTTCTGAAGGACTAGACTACCCAAAAACTCAAGATAACCACATTAGAAAAGGAAGGGCCAGAAATACGCCTAAGAACCAAGAGCTTCAAACAAGGGCACAAAAAATGAAAGAGCTTCAAGACCAACCATGAGGCATCAAATGAAAACTTACAAGAGCTTAGAGCTTGAAACATCCCTTCTCATACTTCCAGTCCGAATAGCTTGTTCCCTTTCGGATTCTACAAGAATCCGAGTCAGAAACACCCTATCAGGACCATCCTTAAGTCCTGATCAAGAGGTTCCAGTGCAACCTACCTCTTAGCTGAGTTTTACATTTTTTCTAATATTCCCTTAATTACCCGTTGAGGTTCAATCTTAGAATCTACGACTTTACCTAACCATTTCCTAGATGGCCTCTGGCCACTCTAAATGGGCAACCAATGATATTACCCAAACTTTCAACGAAATGACCATTGTCCAAGGAAATGATCATCTTAATCTAGGTATGTATAATGCATCTACTTGAAATTCAAATGTCCTAACCGATTTTGAAGGACTAGACTGCCCAAAGACTCAAGATATCCACATTAGAAAAGGAAGGGCCGGAACAACACCTAAGGACAAAAGGGTGCAAAAAATGGGAGAGCTTCAAAAAAGGGTGCAAAAAGTGGGAGAGCTTCAAGACAATTCTTGAGGAATCAAATGAAGACTTATAAGAGCTTAGAGCCCAAAACACGCCTTTCCGGACTTCCAGTCCAAAGAGGTTGTTCCCTTTCGGATTCCCCAGGAATCCAAGTTAGAAACACTCTATCGCGACCATCCTTAGGCCGTGCTCAAGAGGTTCCAGGTCATCCTACCTCCTAACTGAGCTTTTTGCATTTTATCTCATATTCTCTTAATTACCCGTTGGGGTTCAATCTTAGAATTATACGACTTTACCAAGCCATTTTCAAAATAAACGTAATAGGCATTATCATTATGTAGCATAACCATTTTTATTACTCTAAGCCTTTCTAGGTTCAAATCCTGCCCTTCTACGCAACAATAGACTTAGGAGCTTAGATCTCATGTATCTAACCGAGTTAGAAGAAGCTCATTACATGCCTTAACCCATTAGTGTCGTGGTTGTGCATCTTCATAGGAATCCAGCCAATGGCCGCTTAGGTCAAACTGATCCCTAACCAACGATTCCCACATACCAATCACACAAAGAGACCGAGCTTCACCCATTTCCAGTTCTTCCCTCTTAGACCGAATCTATTTCCGGAGAGTTTTATGCCTTTGAGCGGTCCCTTTCTCTTTAGGTTATTCTACACTAGGCATGTGAATGCATAAGTGTGTGTAAATGTTGACCCGAATCTGGCCAAAGACACATGCATTTGGTCTGGCAAAAGGATAAACTTGGCCGACCATCCGACCATAAGTATCGACCCAAGTCTGACCAAAGAAACTCTCGGTCCAACCAAAAGACAAATCCAGCTGACTATCTAGGCGTGGATGGTATCACCCAATCCTCTGGCTAGCCGATCTTTCGGACAGTCCTAATAAAATTGTCAGGTTGATTGCTATCCAAAGTGATCACCTCGGTTCCTTGACCGCCATATCACGGCAACAAAAGAATCTGAGAAGAAAAGGTTGGAGGACTACTCGCCTTTTCCACGTTATTCCCTTGGTCGCCTACCGTCTTGGTTGGCCTCCCGAATCGAAGCCCACAGTCTCTTACTTACTCACTATTTTCTCTTGAATTATTTGCCTTAGAAAAATTTAGAGAATTTTTTCTCTATGCGCGTATCGCATTTGCCAACCCTAGGCTTGTATTTATAAGGTTCATGGTCCATTTTCACGAATAGTTGTGGCCTTTGTTCGACCTTTCTTCGAACGAAAAGGGTCTTCTTAGTGGCTGAATGCACTGCTCGGTTGTAAGCAAACTCAATGAATGGCAGGCACTCCACCCATGTCTTAAGGTTTTTCCCAAGTGTGGTCCTGAAAAGAGTTGACAATGTCCAGTTGGCCACTTCAGTTTGACCATAGGTCATAGGGTGGCACGTGGTAGAGAAGAGTAGCTTCGTGCCTAGCTTTCTCCAAAGATTCCTCCAGAAGTGGCTGAGGAATTTAATGTCTCTGTCTAACATTATGGTCCTTGACACTCCATGAAGACGCACTACTCCCAGAAAAATAGCTATGCCGCTTGCGTGGCATCATTAACATTGGCACATGGTATGAAATGTGCCATCTTAGAGAATCGGTCCACCCACTACAAAGATGGTATCTTTGTGGTTGATCTTGGGCAGACCTAAAACGAATTCCATGGAGATGTCTACCCATGGATGTGTAGGTATGGACAGAGGAAGATACAACCCATGAAGGTGTACTCGGGACTTTGCCTTTTTGCAAGTAATGCACCTTGCACAATGGGCATCTACTGACCTCTTGATGTGTGGCCAGTAGAAGTGTTCCTTGACCACGGCCAGTGTCTTGTAAACACCAAAATGGCCCATATGACCTCCTCCATGAGCTTCTCGGGTGATAAGCTCTCATAGAGATCCCTGAGGTATGCACAACCTTCTTTCTCGGAACAAGAATTCATCATGGAGATAGAACTTGTTGTGACTCCCCGTGCCACACTCCTTGTAGCTCTACGAAAAAGTGTCATCCTTGTATAATTTCTTGATGTGCTCAAATCCTAAGACCTTTGCTTCTATTGTTGAGATCAAGGCAAACCTCCTTGATAGTGCATCGGCTACCACATTATCCTTACTCTTCTTGTATTTGATGACATAAGGGAAGGTTTTTATGAACTCCATCCACCTACCATGTCTTCTCTTGAGGTTGGTTTGCCCTCTAAGGTATTTGAGAGTCTCGTGATCAGTGTGGATCACAAACTCCTTGGACAACAAGTAGTGTTGCCAAGTCTCCAAGGCTTGGACTAGCGCATAGATATCCTTGTCATAAGTGGGGTAGTTCAGTGAGGCCCCACCTAATTTCTCACTAAAGTATGCCACTGGATTTCCTCCTTGGGTTAGCACCATGCCTATACCTATTCCGCAGACATCACACTCCACTTCAAACGTTTTACTGAAGTCGAGCAGGACTAGCACTGGTGCGTGAGTGAGACTGTCCTTCAAGGTCTGGAATGCCTTCTAATACAAGCCTCGATTCAAGGCTGTATGCGCTTGGGCTGTGTGGAGAAGATTAGGTGAGAAACTCAACCTTAGGCTTCTGGATGGGGGTTTTCTGGTTGGTAAAAGATGGAAGGGTGAAGTGAACCACACGAGGGGTGATGAACCTCGTGATAAATCACAAACTTAGAGCTAGGAGGGCTGGTCTCAACTAGATTCTAAGCGCACAAGATTCTTGAGAGAAAACTTGTTAGGGGAAAAAGTTCTATCTTTATTAATATCAAAAAGGTTGTCGAACTACAATGCTAGAAGGAGCCTTATTAATATGCTCGACAGCTTGACCTTCTAGGGTCGACTCAAGAAAAGAAATGGAAAACTTACAAAAGTGCACAAATGGAAAACTTACAAAAGTGCATAACCGAAAAAGGAATTCTACCTAAAATGTCTTTGTCTCAAAAATGTAAACAATCTAAATCCTACCCTGCAAAACACAAATAGGCAAGTATATAATTTGGAAACTTACCTTTCTTACTTTTCGGCCGAGAAATGGAAGGTGGCCGACCTTGTGGCATGCGCGCGCCTAGCTCCTAGTCTTCGACTTGGAGTAGGGTTACGAATCCTTGGGCCTTGACCTCTCTTGCCACTAACGCCCAAGTCTCTGAAGTCCCTTAGATTATGGAGAAGCCTCTGGGCACTTCTTTGCACTCTTGGCCCACAGTTCCTTGTCGAGCATCTTCTAGGAGCTCATTGACCCAGAAGCTGAACTTGTGGAAGAGTGCCCTTGATCTGCTCCTTGTCATTGCTCCTGGTGGCACCACTGGTGTAGAGACTTCCTCTAGATGCATGTCTTGAAGCTGGTAGCTTATCTGGTCCGAGTCTCCTTGTGCAGAGGTTGAAATGGTGGTGCAATCGGCTGGATTGGCTGTACCGGCTGGACTGTGCGAGGTACTGGCCAAAATGTCATTGGAACCAGCCAAGTTGATCCCGGAGCCGGCGGCATCACCAATGGGGCTGGCGGTGTCATCCACGTCGCCGCCAGTTGGGCCGTAGGTTTGGGCCTCTCCGCTGGAAATGTTGGTCGGTCCGGCCCGATTGGTCGAAGGCCCGGCGGTACCGCTTGGGCCAGCAGACGCGCCAAATGGCCTGGCTGTCTCTGGCAAGCTCCCTGGTCGGCCAGTCTGGTCTCCTGGCCCGCTATACGACCTGATGTCCCCATCATCCCCTCCCTCTTCAGTAGGTTTTGACCTCAAAACTGGTTCATCTGCATGCAAAGGGGCTAAGTCAGTTACGTTGAACGTGTTAGACACATTAAACTCACTAGGGAGCTCGATCCGGTAGGCGTTGTTGTTGATCCTCTCCAGCCCTCTGAATGGTCAATCTCTTCCTGGTAATCTTGAGAAAAAATGGTGGTGCAATTGCCCACACTGAAGGGCACAGTGACTTGCCCATGGATCTTGAGCTCCACTTTGTCATCGACCCATCTCAGTTTATACGGTCGAGGGTGCCTTGTCTTCCCTAGACCTAGCTTATCAACCATGTACGCACTAGCAATGTTAGTGCAAGAACCACCATCTATGATGAGGTTACATACCTTGCCCTTGATGGTGCACCGGCTGTGGAAGATGTTCTCCCTTTGAATGGTCTCTGAGGGATCTACCATTGCACTGAGAATGCGTCTAGTGACTAGTACTTCCCCCACATCAGGGTACTCAATGTCACCGTATTCTCCTTCTGGTTCATAGTATTCTTCATCTTGGGACTCATACTCTCCAGCTTCCGTAATCAGCATGACCCGGTTATTTGGGCACTCTCTTGAGATGTGTCCGCGACCTCTACACTTAAAACAAGTGATGTCAAATGATCTTTGAGGGTTAGAGGACTTACTAGGCTCTCTCTGGTCATGGGTTGGCTCAGGAGGCTTGCTCTTGAACCATGACTCGATCTCTATGCTCTTGCCTTTGTCTATGGATTTGGAGATATTGCTTGGTGCCCAAGGCGTCTTAGCCTTTCTGCAGATGTATTAGCTCTTACGCTTGATGTGTTGCTCAGCCTGGACAGATAGGTGGAACAAATCCTTGAAGTTATTGTAGATTTGCCTTTCCACCTTGCGGCTGATTCTTTCTTGCAGTCCATCCAAGAATTGTGCCATCAAATCTGCCTCATCGTCATTGAGCTCCAGCCTGTTCCTTCGTCTCTAAAACTCCTCATAGTACTCCTCTACTGATCTGGTTCCCTGCTTAAGAGTACGAAAATGTCGTTGCAAATCCCTATGGAAATAGGGTGGGACATACCTTTGTCTCATGAGATCTTTCATGTCGACCCATGAGTCTACGTGCCTTAATCTTTTCCTCGTTCGGTCAGAAACCTCACGATCCCACCAGATGAGGGCATTGTCCGTGAGTTGTGCTACTGCCATGGAGACTCTTCTAGGGCCTAGTTGGTTGTAGTGATCGAAGATGTGATCTATCCTTCTCTCCCAATCAAGATAGGCTTCGGGGTCTACTTTTCCTGCAAAACTAGGAGGTGTTAATTCGACATCAGGATGAGTTACCCGGTTGTAGGCGTATTCATCTCCATCCTCATGATGTCTGGGAGGCATTCTTGGTCTCTGGTGATGACCATATGGCTCGAAGCCATCGCCTTCTGCCTCTGGTCGCCGTGGAGGTCCTCTTGGCCTAGGGTGATAGTCATGAGGCTGTGCGTCCTCATCTCCATCCGGCTGGGGCTCCTCCTGTTCGTGCTGTGTCCTAGGGTTCTCAGGACCCTCAGGACGGTCTTGCTCAGCTCTCACGTGCCTTATGGCCTGGAATCTCACAGGCCTCACCACGCGCTCCAACCTCTCGCCGATTGATGCGAGTTGCGTTTGGAGGGTGGTGAACATGGCCATCATGGCCTCGACTACATCTCAATTTTCATCTGCCATTGCGTGCTACAAAGAAAGGAACAAGTTACTCTGCTTTTAAAATCGATTAGGAGGATTTATTATATAGAAGAATTCGAAAAAAATGCAAAAAGGAAAAACTGGGAAAAAGGAAAATTCGAAAAAATGGAAAGTTGAAAAAAATGGAAACTTCCTAACAACTAGTGCTAGCTGTCTTGGTCGACTTCTTTTGGTGTTTTTCCTATTTTATTTTTTCTTTTCTTTTTGATATAACTTGATAATAATGGAAATATGATTTAAGCAAAAAGGAAAACGAAAATTGCAATGCAAAAATGAATCTAAGCCCTAGTGATGCACGTAGGAGCTAGATGCACTCGGTTTGAGTTTGATGTTATTTTTTTTATTTTTCTTGAATGCGACTTAAACTAATGCAAGAACAGGAAACAAAACTAAGTATAGGATAGAAACAACCTGTTTTAGGAGCTTTAAGTTCTGATACCAAAATGATACAAGCCTCGATTCAAGGCTGTATGCGCGTGGGCTGTGTGGAAAAGATTAGGTGAGAAACTCAACCTTAGGCTTCTGGATGGGGGTTTCTGGTTGGTAAAAGATGGAAGGGTGAAGTGAACCACACGAGTGGTGATGAACCTAGTGTTAAATCACAAACTTAGAGCTAGGAGGGCTGATCTCAACAAGGCGTACAAGTCTCTTGAGAGAATAACTTGTAGAAAGAAAATTCGATCTTTATTAATTATCAAAAAGGTTGTCGAACTAAAATGCTGGAAGGGGCCTTATTAATATGCTCGACAGCTGGACCTTCTAGGGTCGACTCAAGAAAAGAAATGGAAAACTTACAAAAGTGCACAAATGGAAAACTTACAAAAGTGCATAACCGAAAAAGAAGTTCTACCTAAAATGTTTTTGACTCAAAAATGTAAACAATCTAAATCCTACCCTGCAAAACAGAAAGAGGCAAGTATATAATTTGGAAACTTGCCTTTCTTACCTTTCGGCCAAGAAATGCAAGGTGGCCGTCCTTGTGGCATGCACGCGCCTAGCTCCTAGTCTTCGACTTGGAGTAGGGTTACGAATCCTTGGGCCTTCACCTCTCTTTCCACTATAGCCCAAGTCTCTTATGTCCCTTGCATTGTGGAGAAGCCTCAGGGCTCTTCTTTGCACTCTTGGCCCACTGTTCCTTGTCGAGCATCTTCTAGGAGGTCGTTGACCCACAAGCTGAACTTGTGGAAGAGTGCCCTTGATCTGCTCCTTGTCATTGCTCCTGGTGGCACACTGCTCCTCGAGATGCATGTCTTGAAGCTGGTAGTTTATCTGGTCCGAGTTTCCTTGTGCAGAGGTTGAAATGGTGGTGCAATCGGCTGGATCGGCTGTACCGGCTGGACTGTGCGAGGTACTAGCAAAAATTTCATTGGAACCGCCCAAGTTGATCCCGGAGCCGGCGGCATCACCGATGGGGACAGCGGTATCATCCACGTCGCCGCCAGTTGGGCCGGAGGTTTGGGCCTCTCCGCTGGAAATGTTGGTCGGTCCGGCCCGGTTGGTCGAAGGCTCGGCAGTACCGCTTGGGCCGGCAGACGCGCCAAATGGCCTGGCTATCTCGGGCAAGCTCCCTGGTATGCCAGTCTGGTCTCCTGGCCGGGCATACGACCTGATGTTCCTATCACCTTCTCTTGAGTTTCTCTCCAGCTGAACCCCACATTATTCTTCACAACTGCCATCAATGGTGAGGCAATGGTGCTGAAGTTGGGCACAAATCTTCGGTAGAAGCAGGCGAGGCCGTGAAAGTTTCTTAATTGGCTGATGTTGCTCGGTGTTGGCAGCTCTTGTATGGCTCGAATGTTCTCCTCAGTAACCTGTAAGCCCTTTGAACTCACAAAAAAGCATAAGAAAACAAGCTTGTCAGTAGAAAAGGTGCATTTCTTGAGATTGGCATAAAACTCTTCTTGTCGAAGCGTTTTAAGCATCATCTCAAGATGTGTGATGTGTTCCCTAAGGCATTTACTATAGACAAGTATATCATCAAAATATACTATGACAAACTTACTGATGTACGCCCTAAGAACTTGGTTCATAAGGCGCATGAAGGTGCTTGGGGCATTAGTCAAGCCAAATGGTATGACTATACACTCATAAAGCCCTTGCTTTGTCTTGAAAGCTGTTTCCACTTATCATCTTCTTTTATTCTGACCTGGTGGTATCCACTCTTGAGTTCTATCTTGGAGAAGACCGTGGCTCCACTTAGCTCGTCCAGCATGTCATCAAGCTATGGTATAGGGTGCTGGTAGTTGACTGTGATGTTGTCTATGGCCCAGCAGTCTATGCACATTCGCCGAGTCCAATCCTTCTTGGGGACTAGCAATACTGGTACGACACATGGGCTGAGGCACTCTCGAACATAGCCTCTCCAGGAACTCCTTAACTTGTTTCTCAAGTTCTTTGGACTCCTCCAGACTCATCCGGTAGGTTGGTCCATTGGGCAAGGCTGCTCCGGCCATGAGGTCGATCTGGTGTTCAATGTCGTGTAGAGGAGGCAAGCCTGCTGGTATCTCCTCAGGAAATACATCCTCGAACTTGTTGACGAGGGCTGCTACTTCAGGTGGTAGTTCTACCTCTTCTTTTTCTACACTCAAAACTTCTTAAAAACCATTAGTAGCATTAAGTCATTAGAGGCCAAAGCTCTCCGGACATGACTTGGTTGAATAAGAAAATTAGACTTATTGAGATTCTTATCCTTACTCATTTGTAGTTGTAACTCGTGTACATGGGCAGGAGTGAGAGTGGCTAGGCTGACCTTTCTCTTGTCGTGCAAAAAAGTGTATAGATTGGTCCGGCCATTGGGCCTTGTCTTCTTGTCGAATTGCCATGGTCGTCCTAGAAGAAGATAGCCAGGTTGCATGGGTACCACGTCACAAACTACCTGGTCTTGGTATCTGCCCACATTGAATGGCACGGTTACTTGCTCATGGATCTTGAACTCCACCTTGTCATCTAGCTAACTCAATCGATATGGTCGGGGGTACTTGGTCTTCTCTAGACCTAGCTTATCAACTATATATATGCACTAGCCACGTTAGTGCAAGAACCACCATCTATGATGAGGTTACATACCTTGCCCTTGATGGTGCACCAGCTGTGGAAGATGTTCTCCATTTGAATGGTCTCGGAGGAGTCGACCATTACACTGAGGATTCGTCTTGCCACCAGTACCTCTCCCACATCAGGGTACTTTATGTCTCCATAATCTGCTTCTGGTTCAAATTCCTCTTTATCTTGAGACTTGTTCTCTCCAGCCTCTTTGATGAGCATGACCCGGTAGTTTGGGCACTCCCTTGAGATGTGACCGCGACCCATATATTTGAAACAAGTGATATCACGTGATCTGTGAGGGTTAGAAGATTTACTAGACTCTCTCTGGTCACGGGTTTGTTCAGGAGGCTTGCTCTTGAATCGTGACTCAATCTCAATGCTCTTGCCTTTGTCTACGGGCTTGATGCCATTGCTTGGTGCCCAAGGCGTCTTAGGTTTGTTGTATATTTCTTGGCTCTTACATTTAATGTGTTGGTCAGCTTGGACAGAAAGGTGGAACAAACCCTTGAAGTCACTATAGATCTGCCTCTCTACATTCTGGCTGATCCTTTTTTGCAATCCATCCAAGAATTGAGCCATTAATGCTTCTTCATCATCATTAAGCTCCAGCCTATTCCTCAGTCTCTCAAACTCCTCACATTATTCCTCCACTGATCTTGTGCCCTGTTTAAGATTACGAAAATGGCATTGCAAATCTCTATGGAAATAAGATGGAACAAACCTTTGTCCCATGAGAACCTTGATGTCGATCCAAGAGTCTATGGGTCTCAACCTTCTTCTCCTACGGTTAGAAGCCTCACGATCCCACCCGATGAGAGTTTTATCTGTGAGTTGTGCTACTACCTTGGAGATTCTCCTAGGGCCTGGTTGGTTGTAGTGGTCGAAGATGTGATCCATCCTCCTTTCTCAATCTAGATAGGCTTCTAAGTCTAGTTTTTCTGCAAAACTTGGAGGTGTTAGTTTGACGTCATGATTGTTTACCCCGTTGTAGGCATAGCCATCTCCATCCTCATGATGTATAGGGAGCATTCTTGGTCTCTAGTGGTGACCATATGGCTCGTAGCCATTGCCCTCTTCTTCTGACAGGAGAAAATTTTAAAACGGCAAAATAGAGAAAAGGAAAAAATCTAGTAAAAGAAAAAGTAATTAATGTACAAATCTTCTTAGATTTCTAGCCGATTTTCTTTTGATTTTTTTGGGGTAATTTTCTTGTTTTGTTTTTTTGATTTAATCTAAAAATTAATGGAAAATATGCTCTAGCAAAAAGGAAAAATAGAAGATGCAATGAAAACAATGATCTTAACCCTAGTGATGCACGTACGAGTAAGATACCCTCGATTTTCGATTTTAGTTCATTGTTTTTTGATTTTTTTGAATGGAAATTAAACTAATAGACGAACTGGAAATAAGACTAAAGTAAGGATAGAAACAACCTGGTTTGTAGGAGCTTAAGCTCTGATACAAAAATGATACAAGCCTTGAATCAAGGCTGTAGCACTCTTGGACCAGTTGGAGAAGATTAGGCGAGAAACTCGGCCCTAGGCTTCTGAAGTGGGGTTTTCTGGTGGATATTGTGTGGTGGAGTGAGGTGAAAAACACGAGGGATAGAAATCTTCGTGATAAATCACAAACTTAGAAGCTAGGAGGGCTGGTCTCGACTAGGGTTTTAAGCGCTTTAGAGTTTGTGAGGAAAACTATAAGAAAAAGTGCTCTCTTTATTAAAAATCAAAAACTTGTCGAACCATAATGCTGAAATAAGCCTTATTAATATTCTCAGCTGCTTTGATCTTCTAGGGTCGACCTAAAAATAAAAGAAAAAGATTCAAAAGTGTATAAAGAAAAAATTACAAAATAAGAATAACCGAAAAAGACATCTAATTAAATGTTCTTGACTCAATAAAATGGAAAACTACTAATTCCTACACTGCAAAACACAAAAGGCAATCTTATAATTGAAAACTTACCTACTTAACATTTGGCCAAGAAATAGAAGGTGACCGACCTTGTTACACGCGCTTAGTCTTCGATTTGAAGTAGGGTTATGAAATGTTGGGCCTTGACCTCCTTTGCCACGAGAGCCCAAGTCTTTGGAGTACTTTGAGATGTTGAGAAGCCCTTGACTTGTTCCTTGTACTCTTGGCCCAATGCTACTTTTCCTTGGTCTTTTAGGAGCTTGTCTACCCACAAGCTGAACTTGTGGAAGAGTTCCCTTGTTCTGATCCTTGTCATGTCTCCTGGTGGTACCACTGGTGTAGAAACTACCTCTAGATTCATGTATTGAAGCTGGTAGCTGATCTGGTATGAGTCCCCTTGAGTAGAGCTTGAAATGGTCATGTGATCGCTTGAGCCGGTTGGGCCGTGTGTAGAGCTGGCCGAGTTGTAGTCGGAGCCTGTCAGGATGATTGGTGAGCCAGCGGCGTAACCAGCTCGTCCGGTGGTGTTAGTCATATCGCCGCAAGTTGGACCGGAGGTTTGGACCTCTTCTTCGGTGAAGTTGGTCGGCCCAGCCCGGCTGATCATCGGGCCGGCGGTACCGCTTGGCCCGGCAGACTCGCCAAATGGCCCGGCTGTCTCGGGCAACCCTTCGGGTCGGCCATTCTGATCTTCTGGCCGGCCAGACGAACTGCTGTCTTCATCAAGAACCTTGCTCAAAGAGATGGGAACCATTGGGAAAACTATGACAGAGCCTCACATGGGAGTAGAGGCTATGAGGATGCGCATAGAAGAGAGATGAAGGCCTTGAATGAGAAGTTGGACAGGATGCTGCAAGTGTCACAATGAGAGTGAACTTTGTAGGAGAGTTTTATGGGTACCAAGGGTATCAAGCAGTAGGGAACAAAGTCCAGAAAGGCCATGAAGAAATGAACTACATTTGAGGGGCCTCAGGGTATTAGAAAGGTTTCAATCAGAACTACCGAAGCCACCCCAACTCCTCCTACCAGAGTACGAACGTGGAGAACCCTCAAGACTTAACGTTTCCTCTTTACAAGTCTCAAGATCAAAGCTACCAGCTCTACAGGCATCCATCTCAAGGTTTCCAGCAAGAGAACGTGGCAAGACCCAAATATCTGCCTCTTGGATTTCAACCCAAGATGGGATACAATCAGCAGCAGCAACCCCTTTCACTCGATGCACCAGCTGCACCTAAAGCTATCCAAGAAGATGACACGAAAGCACTACTGTAGAAGAAATTGGAATTTCAGGGTAAGGGAGCAATAGAGATGAGAAAGAGCATGGCTGAAATCAACAGCAAGGTAGACAATGCCTTTGGGGAGCTCAACGCCAAGTATGAGCAGCTCTCATCGCATCTTAAGACACTAAACAGTCAGGTTGCTCAGATGGCTTCATCTTCTTCTGCACCAAAAGGTAAACTCCCTGGAAAACCTGAAGTAAACCCATGAAAGTATTGCCAATCCATCTTGATAAGCAGTGAAGAGACACCCACATTTAGGGGAGAGAGGAAACCGAGCCAGAAGGGCAAGAAGGTGAGAATGAGATTTTGAATGAAGCAAATGGAAACCCGGTTGACCCCCCTAGCAGAAGCTGAAAAGGTCCCTCCCAGAGTTCAAGAAGTGAATGAGGAGGAGAGATAGTCCTACAAACTAGAAAGACTTGAGAAACTTCCATTTCCGGGAATGTTTAATTAAGGAGCAAATCCTCGAACTGCAGAACAAGAAACTCAAGACACAACTAAACTCAATCATAGGGTCACTCCCAAACTGGCTGAAAGATCATCCAGGGATGAAAAAGCTCGAAGAATATGAGATGGTGAAAACAAAGGGTGTTGAGGAAGGACCAACAATGGACAATCATGAGTGTAGTGCAATACTCAAAGGGTATACACATGAGAAGTTTCAAGATCCAGGTAGTTTCACTCTTCCTTGCACCTGAAGACTTTTATCCTCTGGTAAATGCCTGGTGGAACTTGGAGCTAGTGTGAGTGATGTAAGATTGAATATCAATCTCACAAGTGGTACGGCCGTGACTCGCAAGACCGAGAATCTCTCTTGGCTTAAGCGGGCAAGGGAACTAAAAAGAGGGGGTTTTGATCGAATCACACGATCAAAGGTGAACCAAGGGAGTTTGAATCTCTCAAACTAACCTGGCCGTGGCTTCAATAGAAAGGAAGTGAATCACACACTTTATTTCTGCGTGTTTGGTACTTCTTCACAAACTCCCTATACATTCGTGCCTTAAGGTCTCCCCAATCAAGAACTGGTTTGTTGTAGAAGGTCCGTGCATTTTCCTTCAACCACCAATTGTAGGCATCTCCAACGAGCATATCAACGGAATATGAAAGCTTCTCCTCTTTGGGGATGTTGTTTGAGCGCAGCCATTGTTTCATGTTGGTTTCCCATCGGAGGTATTCATCTGGGTCCTTGTTATACTCTGAAAAGGTTAGAGATTTGGAATTGTAAATATATACCTTACTAGTCCGATTCCTTGATCTAGTTGGAGTGGTGTAGGTTGGCACTTGGCTTGACACAACGAAGTGGCAAGGTGTGATTGTCTTTGGCCAGCTTCTATCGGTGGAATAGTAGTCTGGTGGCTCTGGCTCGAGATCTTCAACTCCTGTTTCATTGTCAAAATCATATTCTGAATAGTCTTCATGCCATGTCTCATATCCATAGGAATCATCTACATCGGACAAGTCTTGGTGCCTTTCATCACAATAATTTTCTTCAAAGAATTGGTAAGGACTTTCTTCCTCATAATACTCCATATTTTAAATTTGTACCTTGCACAAGGAAGAAGATAGATTTAAGTCGAAATACACAAATAAGGAAACTAGACTTGAGTGAATATTTGGTATTAACACACAAGTAGTATCAAAAGGAAATCAACACAAAAAAATATTTTTATGGTTTTTTTGTCACTTTTGGCAACTAACTTAAAAAAAAATTAAAAGACAATATTTTTTTTTTTGGAATTAAATTAGGACGAAAATAATAAGAATATTATATAAATATTTTCTTCTCTTTTTTTTTAAAAAAAAAATACTTAACTAGCAACTAAATTGGAAAACAAACAAAATGAAGTGATGTTTATATTTTTGGGTTTTTTTCTCTTAATTGGACGAAATTAAGCAAACATGAAATGCAAATTTCTGATTTGGTTTTAGATTTAAATGAGAGGAGACAAAAAGAATCAACAAAAATCAACAAAAAACAATGCAAATGAAGAATAAGAACAAATATTTGTTTTTTTGGTTTTCAATATGATGGCAATAACAAAATGCAAAATAAAATCATAAAAGATAAAAGATAAAGGTTGGATGAACACAACCTGGGATAGGAGCTTTTAGCTCTGATACCAAATGATGTAAGATTGAATATCAATCTCACAAGCGGTACGGCCATGACTCGCAAGACCGAGAATCTCTCTTGGCTTAAGCGGGCAAGGGAACTAAAAGGAGGGGGTTTTTGATCGAATCACACAATCAAAGGTGAACCAACGGAGTTTAAATCTCTCAAACTAACCTGGCCGTGGCTTCAATAGAAAGGAAGTGAATCACACACTTTATTTCTAAAGAACAAGAACAAGACTCAAAGACAAGGCTGTGAAGAAAATATTTTGTATTCAAATTTAATTTCAATGGTGGTCTATCTTTACAATGAGGTCGTGCTGAGCTTATATAGTGCTCCTAGAAATGGTCCTAAACCTAAAAAAAAAAAGGAAATCATATATTTAAAATATATGGTTGCTGGCCATTAATGTCTAGTTTGGCCAACAAGGAAAGTGTATATGCTTGAATCTTGAGAGATTTGGGGCGAATGTAAGGTGTCTAGGTACATCCTGGATGCTTTGGAAAGTCTTCAATACGTGTCCAAGTTGCAAGGAATAGAGAGATTGCAATCTGAACACATTAACTGCACTTCGGTCCATATATGGCAAGTCTTGGAGGAAAGGGATTCGCCTGATCCTCTGGTGGCTGGTGCATGGTAGGTTTATTTTGGGCTTACTTAGGGCCTTAATAATATCTCCTGGATGCCATGTTTTGGTTTGCAAGTGATTAAACCAGTTGGCCATCTCACTTGCCATAAACAGCTCCAATCGGTTCATTTGAAGGCACGGATGGACCCGCCTGGTCCAAGCCGTGTTTGAGCTTCTAGAAGTGCTTAAGGGAGCTCCTAGAAGTACCAAAAAGTCTACTGGTCGCCAAAGAAACGTTTGGAGACTTTCATATAAGGAAAGTTCCAAATATGGTAAGTTTCGAAAACTCCAATTTGATGTATGGTGCATGACTTGATCTGGCCTTGTTTGGGGTGAGCTCCATGTCGCCGCGTGTCCTATGTGAGTCAAGATTATAGGCCAGGTTTGGTCTTGGCTGGACGCTTCTTGGTTAAGCTTGGATTCATGAAGATACACCCATGTATCCTTTTGCGCGTATTTGGCCGCCTTTGTGTTCCTTGGACCGGCCAGGCCGGGCAGTTGGCTGGGGGTTGTGCCGATGACCTCATCATGAGTGTAGTGCAATACTCAAAGGCTATACACATGAGAAGTTTCAAGATCCAGGTAGTTTCACTCTTCCTTGCACCTGAAGACTTTTGTCCTCTGGTAAATGCCTGGTGGAACTTGGAGCTAGTGTGAGTCTCATGCCTCTGATAGTTTCTCAAAGATTGGATTTAACATACTTCAAGAAGGCTCGCATCTCGCTGGTTTTGGCAGACAGGTCGAAGAGGTCTCCTATTGGGGTCTTGGAAAACTTACCAGTGAAGGTTGCGACTCAATAATCCCCATGGATTTTTGTGTGCTGGAGATGGAAGAGGATCCAGCCAACCCAGTAATATTGGGGAGACCATTTCTACCCACCGCATGAGCTGTAATTGATGTGCCGAGACTGGAATACTTTCGAAGAATACTAAGTTGCACTTAGCACCAAGATTGAAACCCTTGCCAAAAGTACTATGATCCTAACTCCATAAATGATAACTTGAACCGGATTTGAAATTATCTTACGTGCATCTTTCTTAAGACTTGTTCATGGATATCGATATACACATTCGAGTTTTCTTTCACCTTTATCCCCCCCCCTCTGCTAACCTAAATGGCTGAATCCCCCTCTTTGGGATGGTCATGACACTTCTCAACCCAATCATTTCCTTGAAGCCAACATCCCTCTTGAGTGTGAATCTTGTGTAAGGCCTTTTATTATAATGCTTACTTTGCAAAACATGTTGAGTTTTAAGAACAACAAGGCTTGGACTTTCATGTAAATGCTAGCTTTACACTATAAGCTCAGCGTAGGTTAGAATTTGGGTGCGCTTGATAAGATGTATGAGTATGAGATGAAAAGGAAAAGAAAGAGAAAAGAAAAATGAGAGAAACCCAAAAAGGGAGAGTTTTGGGTAGTGCATAAGAAAAAAGGGCACGAGAATCAGTTAATAAGTATAAAAGATAGCTCTAAGTTTTAAAGTGAAAAATTCCTCTAAGAAAGTAAAGAAGACACAAGCCTAGATCAATTATCAAGAGCAAAGGAGAAACATAAGAAAGAGAGCTAGAAAAGAAAAGTGATTCCAATGAGCCCAATTAATCACGACCCCCTAGTGTCAAAAAGATAATTTCAAACTGAGAGAAGGAAAGAAGATAGGCAAAGAAAGCCTTGGAAGGGTAGATCACTTAGGATGGGATAAACACAAGTTTGAGATAGAGAGTTTTGTGTTAGAAAAGCGGTAGATAAAAGTGTTTCCTTGTATGCATCATTTTCTTAACTGTTAGTGTTTTGCGTAAGTTCCATTCCTTTTCAAGAGAACCATTGTGACCACTTGAACCACCTTATCACGCTTCAGAAACCATTTCTCCCAAGCCAAATGAACTTGTCTTGGTTGATGCATAGAAAGACTTACTTATTCTTTTAATTGAATGTTAAGGAGTTATGGGATTTGATCGCACATAGCATAACTAGGGATAGACATCGTGTCACATACAAAAAGTACTAGGAAGTAGGCTTGATTTAAGCATTATAATACTCATGGATAAGGATTTTGGGATTAGATCTTTGTGTGTGCTTTCGGTTAGGGGGTCCAGTCTTCAATCTTCTTCTTTGGTTTGTTTTTTGGTTGTTTTCCTCGAGGAAGAATAAAAGGCAAATCCAAGGGAGTGATGGAGTTTTAAATTATAATCCCAAGTACAACTCCAAGTGCAAAGCAAATCGAGTAGTAGTTGGGTATTGAATCCTCAAGGAAGTAAGAATAGCACACTAGTAATGCGTGAAACACTTAAATCTAGGTTGATACTAATTGTTTTTTATTGGTTATCTAATTATCTAATTGCAAAGAAAGTACAGATGAGTTAATTCAATAAACAAGAAATATGGAAAGTGGGCAAGACATTCGATTCCTGGCAATCTTTTTTTGACTAATGATTCTACAGATATGATTAGATGAATTCTGAATACTTAAAACACTAACTAGTAGACTGATCCACTCTCGTGATAACAGCCCATTCACCAGCCTATAGACTACAAGTCTTTTTCACAACAATCTATCATCTAGCGATCATTGAGTTCGAGTCTAATCTTGTCCACCTATCACCTTAGACATCAACTCTTGTTGGCTAAGATGAAATAAGAATATTTTGGTCTACCTACACGTTCTTTCCACACTTATCAGGAGCAAAACATCGTCGATGTAAGCATTGATTAGCTACTTCAATCTCTATCATTAAGCACACCTGAAATATCAGGGATTTGTCATATAATCTACCTAAACAATCCTATGTCAACATCAGACTCCCCTAATCTACTGGTGATGAGACTAGATCCAATGTCCGGTCAAAATGACTTGATCAAGAATATAGTTTACCAGAACACCCGCTCGATACGGTCGGCTCCATTGGCAACATGGCCAGTCTGAGTGATGGCATGGGCGATATGGCCAGATCAAGAGGCGAGATGGCCAGCACGAGCAACACCATCGAAGACTCAGACCAACTGACAAGCCAGGTGGCATGGATCTAGAAGAGAATTCAGCCCCAATGATGCTACATAGAGCAATGAACAAAGGTAGGACTCGTGCACTCTCCCACAAATTCAGCTTGTTTGTCGACAGATTTTTAGAGGGCCAAGGAAACTCGACCATGGGCCATGACTGCAGCAAGCAAGCCAAAAGCCTACCACTTCACTAAGCTGCTCCAGAAGCAGGAGCTCTCGTGGCAAAAGAGGTCAAGATCCAAAAGTATATAACCGTACTTTAAATGCACAATTGAAAGAGTTAGGTGCGTGTCTTCCATAATGTCAGCCACTTTTCATTTCTTGGGCGGATGGTAAGTAACTAAGTTTCACAATTATATATTGCCTTTTCTATTTTGCAGGATAGGACTTAACATTATTTTTTACTGGGGCATGAACAATAAGTAGTTTTACTTTTCAGTTGTTTCCATTTGTTATCTTTCTTTTCTGCACTTTTGTATCTTTTCTTTTTCGTTTGTGTGTCGACCCTAGAAGGGCAAGGCTGCCGAGCATATTAATAAAGCTCTTTCAACATTGTAGTTCTACAACTTTTTCTACATATTAATAAAGATACAAAATTTCTTTCAAAAGCCTTTACGCACAAAGCTCTTTTGCTAGCTTTTAATCTAGTTGAGACTCGTACTCCTAGAGTTACAATTTTGATTTATCATGATGCCTTTCACACTTCGGGTGGTTCACTTTATCCCACCACCCAAAACACATGCTCAAACTACCCTAAGAAGCCTAACGCCAAGTTTTTGCCCAATCTCCTTGCACCTGGGTCAAGAGCATCACGACCACAAACCCAAGCTTGCATCATTTCTGGTATAAGAGCTCAAGCTCCTAAAAACCAGGTTGTCTCGATCCTTTCTTATTTTTTGTTAGATTTCTTGCATTATTCTAGTTATTCTCATTCCAAAATAAAAAAAAAAAAAACCAATTGGCACCTTGTCTCACCTATGCACATCGCTGTCTTAGGATTCAAAAAAAGGAAAATCCATTCAATTGCATATTAGCTGTCTTTCCATTATTCTACGTTGGTATTTCCATTACCATTAAGTTAAAACAAAAAAAAATAAGACTACCAAGAAACATCAAAGGAAATCGATCTACACATTAGGAGATTTTCCCTTTTTCATTTGTCCCCCTAGTTTCTTTTTTTTTCCTAGTTTCCTTTTTTCCATATTGCCTATTTTCTTGCATTTACCTTTTTCTCATAATTCTCCTTTATTATAAAAGCTTACTCATAGAATAAATGTTTGAGCAACTCACCCATTCATTCTTGCAGCACACGATGGCAGAGAATGGGAGTCAAGATGCAACTGAAGCTATGATGGTTATGTTTACCACGCTACAAACTAACCTCACCTCCATTGGAGAGATACTTGAGCGCGTGGAGAAACCGGTGAGGTTTCAGACCATAAGGAATGTGAGGGCTGGCAATGACCAAGGCCACACCAAAGCCTTCAACTGCCCTAGGCCACGGCCAGAGTAGAAAGGTCCCCACCCGGATGAAGAAGAAGGCCACCGGCCTCATGGCTACAACCCTGGCCAAGAGGACCTCTACAGCAACCTGAGGACAAAAATGATGGCTACCAGTCATATGGCCACAACCTCCTGCCAAGAATACTTCCAATGCATCAAGAAGATGGAGAGGACTATGCGCACAACCGGGCATCTCACCATGATGTTAAACTAACTCCTCCAAATTTTGCAGGATAAGTCAACCATGAGGCATATCTAGATTGGAAACGAAGGATGGATCATATCTTTGATCATTACAACCAACTAGAGCCTAGAAGGATCTCTATGGTCGTAGCTCAGCTCACGGAAAATGCTCTCATATGGTAGGATTGTGAGGTCTCTGACAGAAGAAAGAAGAGACTAAGGCCGGTAGACTCATGGGTGGACTTGAAAGACCTCATGAGGCAAAGGTTTATCCCTCCTTATTTCCACAGAGATTTGTAATAACGTTTTCAAACTCTTAAGCAGGACATGAGGTCAGTAGAGGAGTACTACGAAAAGTTTGAGAGGTTAAAGAACAGGTTGGAACTCAATGACGATGAGGAGGCATTGATGAAATAGTTCTTGGATGGCTTGCAAGAGAGGATCAACCGGAAGGTAGAAAGACAAATCTACAGCTACTGCAAGGATCTTTTCCACCTCTCTGTCATGGCTGAGAAGCACATCAAGTGCAAGGCTCAGGACCTATGCAACAGATCCAAGACACCCTAGATGCCAAGCAATGGCATCGGCAAGCGAATGGACAAAGGCAAACGTCTTGATATCGAGTCAAGATTCTAGAACAAGTCCCCTAAACCAATTCGTGAGCAACGAGCAGAGCCAAATAAGTCTTTCAACCCTAAAAGATCACGTGATAATACTTATTTCAAGTGACGTCAACCATATATGCACTTGTTTCAAGTGACGTCAACCAAATAAGTCTTTCAACCCTCAAATATCACGTGACGTCACTTGTTTCAAGTGTAGGAGATGCGACCACATCTCAAGAGAGTGCCCAAACAACCTAGTCATGTTGATCACGTAGGCTGGAGAGTACGAGTCTTAGGATGAAGAAGAGGTGGAACCAGAAGGAGAATATGGTGACATAGAATATCCAGACGTGGGAGAAGTGTTGGTGACATGGCGCATCCTAAGTGCAATCGTCGACCCATCCGACACCATTCAAAGGGAGAACATCTTCTATAGCCGATGCACGATCAAAGGAAAGGTATGTAACCTCATCATAGATGGTGGTTCTTGTACTAATGTGGCCAGTGCATATATGGTTGAGAAGCTAGGTATTGAGAAGACCATGCACCCCTAACAATACTGGTTGAAATGGCTAGACGACAAGGTCGAGCTCAAGATCTATGAGCAAGTGAGGGTGCCATTCAGTGTGGGCCATTACGAAGACCAAGTCATATGTGATGTGGTACAAATGCAAGCCGGCCACCTTCTTCTAGAAAGCCATGGCAGTTTGATCGGGAAACAAAGCATGATAGCCGGACCAACTTGTACACGTTTTGTACATGACAAAAGAAATGTCAGCCTAGCCCCCCTCTAATGAGGACACCAGATCATCTGGCCGGCCAGATGGTGAAAATGGCCGACCAGAAGGCATGTCCGAGACAGCTGGGCCATTAGGCGAGTCTGCCTGGCTAATCGGTACCGCCGGCCCGATGATCAGCCGGGCCAGGCCGACCAACTTCATCAGCAAAGAGGCCCAAACCTCTGGCCCAACTGGCGGCGATGTGGCCAACACCACCGGCCTTGCTGGTGATACCTCAAGGCTACCAAGGTTACAATTCGGCCAGCTCAACACGTGGCACATCCGGCTCACGCAATCACACTGCCAGCTCAAGCTCCACACAAGAAGACTCGTACCAGATCATCAGCCAATTTCAGGGCATGGACCTAGGGGAAGTTTCTGCACCAATGGTACCACCAGGAGCCATGACTTGAAGCAAATCAAGGGCGGTTGTCCACAAGTCCATGTTGTGGGCAGACAAGCTCCTAGAAGATCAATGACATGTAGCAGTAGGCCAAGAGTGAAAGGATCAAGTCAAGGACTTCTCAACCTCTCAAAGTGCTCCAGAAACTTGGGCTCTCGTGGCAAAAGAGGTCAAAGCCCAACAAGTCATTAACCTACTCCAAATTGAGGACTAGGCGCGTGTAACAAGGTCAGTGATGAGGACATCAGGTCGTACATCCAACCAGGAGACCAGACTGGCCGACCAGGAAGCTTGCCCGAGACAGCAGGACCATCTGGCGCGCCTGCCGGAACAGACAGTACCGCCGGACCCTCGACCTATAGGACCAGACCGGTCAACATCGCCGGCGGAGAGGCCCAAGCTTCCGGCACACTTGGTGGGCACGTGAATGACACCGCCGGTCCCCCTGATGACACCGCCGACTCCGGGATCAACTTGGCCGGTCCTGAAGTCATTCTGGCCAGTACCGCGCACAATCCAGCCGGTACAGGCCATCCAGCCGAGTACATGCACACTTCCACTTCTACACAAGAGGACTCGGACCAAATGAGCTACCACCTCCAGGACATGCACTTAGAGGAAGTCTCAACACCAGTAGGACCTCAAGGAGCAATGACAAGAAGCAGATCAAGGGCGCTCTTCCACAAATTCAGCCTATGGGTCAACAAGCTTCTAGAAGAAGATCGACTAAGGACAATGGGCCAAAAATACAAGGAAGAGTCCAATAGCTTCTCAACAACACAAGGGACATCAGAGACTTGGGCTTTAGTGGCAAGAGAGGTCAGGGCCCAAAGATTCTTAACCCTACTCCAAGTCGAAGACTAGGAGCAAGGCGCGTGCATGCCACAAGGACGGCCACCTTCCATTTCTTGGCCGTGAGGTGAGTTAAGGTAAGTTTACATTCGAATATATGCCTCTTTCTGTTTTGCAGGGTAGGATCTAGTTGCTTTACATTTTTGAGTCAAGAACATTTTAGGAATAGGTCCTTTTTCGGTTATACACTTTTGTATCTTTTCCTTTGTGCACTTTTGTAAGTTTTCCTTTTCTTATTTGGGTCGACCCTAGAAGGTCAAGCTGTCGAGCATATTAATAAGGCTCCTTCCAGCATTGTAGTTCGACAACCTTTTTGATTATTAATAAAGTAGAACTTTTTCCCTACGAGCTTTCTCTCAAGAGAGACTTGTGCGCTTAGAACCTAGTTGAGACCAGCCCTCCTAGCTCTAAGTTTGTGATTTATCACGAGGTTCATCACCCCTCGTGTGGTTCACTTCACCCTTCCATCTTTTACCAACCAGAAAACCCCATCCAGAAGCCTAAGGTTGAGTTTCTCACCTAATCTTCTACAAACAGCCCACGCGCATACATCCTTGAATCAAGGCTTGTATCAGTCAGGCACCTTCCATTTCTTGGGAGAATGGTAAGTAGGTGAGTTTTCAATTATAAGATTGCCATTTTTGTTTTGCAGGGTAGGAATTAGTAGTTTTCCATTTTTTGAGTCACGAACAATTAAGTAGTTGTTCTTTTTCGGTTATTCCTTTTTATAAATTTTGTTTTATGCACTTTTGTATCTTTTCCAATTTTCTTTTGGGTCGATCCTAGAAGGTCAAGTTTCTGAACATATTAATAAGGCTCCTTTTAGCATTGTAGTTCGACAACTTTTTTGATTATTAATAAAGAGAGCATTTTTTCTAAGAGTTTTTCTCAAAAAATTCCTATCGTTTAGACCTAGCCGAGACCAGCCCTCCTAGCTCTAAGTTTGTGATTTATCACGAGGCCTTCCATACCTCGTGTGATTCACTTCATCCCACCACCTATCACTCACCAGAAAACCACAATTCATAAGCCTAAGAACGAGTTTCTCGCCTAAACTTCTTCAACCTGTCGAGAGCATCACATCTGTGAGCTAAGGCTTGTATCATTTTGGTATCAGAGCTCAAGCTCCTAAAATCAGGTCGTTTCTATCTTTTTATTTCAGTCTTAATTGAATTTCGTGAATTAGTTTAGTTTCATTCAAAAAAATCCGAAAAACAAAATTCACTTAGAAACTAACCAAGTGAATCCTTCTCCTATGTGCATCACTAGGTTTAGGATCATTCTTTGATTGCATCCATTGTTTTTACTTTCTTCCAAGTCATATTTTCATTAATCCTTAGGTTAAACTGAAAATTAAAACAAGAAAACAAGAAAGAAATCGCTCAAGAAAATCCAAAACAATCGGCTAGATTGCATCATTAATTGTGTTTCCTTTTTGCCAAAACTTTCCTTTTTCTTATTTATCTTTTTCAAAAAAATTTTAACATAGTATAAATACAACTCCTAAAGAGGTTCTTAGGAGCCACTCACCCCTTGTTTTCTCTTGTAACACACAATGGCAGAACGAGGAAATCATGATGCAACCGAGGCCATAATGGCCATGTTTACCATACTCCAAATCTAACTCGTATCAATTGGCGAGAAGCTTGAGCGTGTGGAATGGCCAGTGAGATTCCAGTCCATAAGGCACGTGTGGGCTGGCCAAGACCCTGATGAAGGCCCTGACCGTCCTAGGCCATGGCCAGAACCGAAGGACCCCCAGCTGGATGAAGATGAGGACCCCCAGACGGATGAAAATTGATACAAGCCTCGATTCAAGGCTGTACGCGCGTGGGTTGTTTGGAGAAATTTAGGTGAGAAACTCAACCTTAAGCTTCTGTATAGGGGTTTTCTGTTTTGTACTGGATGGAAGGGTGAAGTGAACCACACGAGGAGTGATGAACCTTGTGATAAATCACAAACTTAGAGCTAGGAGGGCTGGTCTCAACTAGGTTCTAAATGCACAAGTCTCTTGAGAGAATAACTTGTAGAAAGAAAATTTGATCTTTATTAATATCAAAAAGGTTGTCGAACTACAATGCTGGAAGGAGTCTTATTAATATGCTCGACAGCTTGACCTTTTAGGGTCGACTCAAAGAAAAATGGAAAACTTACAAAAGTGCACAAATGGAAAAATTACAAAAGTGAATAACCGAAAAATGACTTCTACCTAAATTTTCTTTGACTCAAAAATATAAACAATCTAAATCCTACCCTACAAAAAAAAAGAGGCAAGTATATAATTTGATAACTTACCTTTTTTACCTATCGGCCAAGAAATGGAAGGTGGCCGACCTTGTGGCATGCACGCGCCTTGCTCCTAGTCGTCGACTTCGAGTAGGGTTAGGAATCTTTAGGCCCTGACCTCTCTTGCCACTAAAGCCCAAGTCTCTGAAGTCCCTTGCATTGTTGAGAAGCCTTTGGACTCTTCTTTGCACTCTTGGCCCAATGTCCTTTGTCGATCATCCTCTAGGAGCTTGTCTACCCACAAGCTGAATTTGTGAAAGAGCGCCCTTGTTCTGCTCCTTGTCATTTCTCCTGGTGGCACCAATGGTGTAGAAACTTCATCTAGATGCATCTCTCGAATCTAGTAGCATATCTGATCCGAGTCTCTTTGTGTAGATGATGAAATGGTGGTGCAATCGGCTGGATCGGCTGTATCGGCTGGATCGGCTGTATCGGCTGAACTGTGCGAGGTGCTGTCCGTATTGTCATCGGAGCCGGCCAAGTTGATCCCAAAGCCGGTGGCGTCACCAATTAGGCCGGTGTTATCCACGTCGCTGCCAGTTGGGCCGGAGGTTTGGGCCTCTCCACCGGAAAGATTGATCGGTCCGGCCCGACTGATCGTAGGCCCGGCAGTACCGCTTGGGCCGGTAGGCACGCCAAATTGCCCGGCTGTCTCGGGCAAGCACTCTGGTCGGCCATATTGATCTCCTGGCCGGCCATACGATCTGATGCCCTCATCAAAGATGAAGGCGACCAGCCTCGCGGCTATCACCCTAGGACGAGAGGACCCCCACGACAACCAAAAGAAAAAGGCGATGGCTACCAGCCATATGGTCATCACCAGAGACCAATATGCGTCCTAGACATCAAGAAGATGGAGATGACTATGCCTATAACCTGGTAAATCACCATGATGTCAAAGTAACCTCTCCAAGTTTTGCAGGCAAAGTAGACCTCGAGGCCTATCTAGATTAGGAAAGAAGGATGGATCACATCTTTGACCAATACAACAAACCAGGCCCTAACAGAGTTTACATGGCAGTAGCAAAACTCACAGATAATTCCCTTATCTGGTGGGATTGATCTTTGTTGAGTTCGAAAGGCTAACAAATAAGCTGGAGCTGCTCAATGATGATGAAGAAGCATTGATGGATCAATTCTTGGATGTCTTGCAAGAAAAGATCCATGATAATTTTAACTAGCTGATCAACTTGACATGTTTGGACTAAATCGTCTTTAACATTTGAGTTGGAGTTCCAAATGACATTAATCCAACACCCACGTTAATGTAGCTCAGTTTCCAATATTGTGACAGCATTTGCGACTGAAAGAACTACAACAAAGCCACCAAATAATCCAATGTATCCCAAACTGCGTGATTCCATTCATTATGCTTCATTTATAAACCTTTACTCAAGGAGCACCAATGATAAGTTTAGAATTATAATTTAACTGGCTGATAACCTTGACAAGCCCGCATTAAATCATCTTAAACTTTTAATTTAAAGTTTATAATGACACGAATCCAACGCCCATGTTAATCTTGCTCAATATTCTACATTGTGACAAAATTTATGGCCGAAATAGCTACGAAAAAGCCTTTAAATAATCGATTCTATCCAAAACTGTGTGATGACATGTATTATACTTCATTTGTAAACCTTTGCTCAATGAGCACCAATGATCAGTTTAGAATGAGCATTTTAACTAAATGATCAACTTGGCATGTCCGCACTAAATTGTATTTAACATTTGATTTAGAGCTCAAAATGACATGAATCCAATGCCCACGATAATCTAGCTCAATTTTCAATATTGTGACAACATTTGAGACTGAAAGAGCTACGATAAAGCCTTCAACTAATCTAATCTATCCCAAACTGCGTGATGCATTGCATTATGATTCATTTTAAAACCTTTTCTCTTTGAGCACCAATGATCAATTTAGAACAATCATTTTAACTAGCTGATCAACTTGACATGTCGAGACTAAATTGTCTTTAATATTTAATTTAGAGCTGAAAATGACATGAATCCAACACCCGCAATAATCTAGCTCAATTTTAATTATTGTGATATCATATGAGACTGAAAGAGCTCTAACAAAGCCTCCAAGTGATCCAATGTATCCTAAACTGCGTGATGCAATGCATTATTCTTCATTTATAAGCCTTTATTCAAGGAGCACCAATGATCAGTTTAGAATTATCATTTAACTGGCCGATCAACTTGACATGTCTGCACCAAATCATCCGAAACATTTGATTTAGAATTCAGAATGACACGAATCCAATCCCCACATTAAGCTAGCTCAATTTTCTGTATTGTGATTAAATTTAAGACCCAAATTGCTACGACAAAGCCTCCAAGTAATCCAATTTATCCCCAACTGTTGGATGCCATGCATTATGCTTCATTTGTAAACCTTTGCTCAATGAGCACCAATGATCAGGTTACAATGATCATTTTAACTAGCTGATCAACTTGACATGTCCAGACTAAATCGTCTTTAGCATTTGAGTTGGAGATCAAAAAGACCTGAATCCAACGCCCACGTTAATCGAGCTCAATTTTCAATATTGTGACAATATTTATGACTGAAAGAGTTAGGACAAAGCTTCCAAGTAATCCAATGTCTCCCAAACTGTGTGATGCCATTCATTATGATTCATTTATAAGCGCTTAATCAAAGAGCACCAATGATCTGTTTAGAATGATCATTTTCACTGGCCGATTAACTTAAAATGCCTGCATTAAACTGTCGAAAACTTTTGATTTAGAGTTCATAATGACACGAATCCAACACTCACGTTAAACTAGCTCAATATTCTATATTGTGACAACATTTGAGACAGAAAAAGCTACGACAAAGCCTCCAAGTAATCCAATCTATCACAAACTGCATGATGCCATGCATTATGCTTCATTCGTAAACCATTTCTCAGTGAGCACCAATGATCAGTTTAGAATGATCATTTTAACTGGCTTATAACCTTGACACATCCGGACTAAATCATCTTTAATATTTGATTTATACCTCAAAATGACATGAATCAAATGATCACGTTAATGTAGCTAAATTTTCAATATTGTGACAATATTTGAGAATGAAAGAGGTACGACAAAGCTTCCAAGTAATCCAATGTATCCCATACTGCGTGATGCCATGCATTATGCTTCATTTATAAGCCTTTACTCAAGCAGCAACAATGATCAATTTAGAATTATAATTTAATTGGCCGAGCAACTTGACAATGCCGCACTAAATCGTCCGAAACTTTTTATTTAGAGTTTAAAATGACACGAATCCAACGCCGACGTTAAGATAACTCAATTTTCTATTTGTGATTAATTTACGATAAAAATAGCTACAAAAGGGTCTCCAACTAATCCAATTTATCAAAAACTGCTCGATGACATGAATTACGCTTCATTTGTAAACCTTTGCTCAATGAGCACCAACGATCTGATTTGAATGATCATTTTAACTAGCCGATCAACTTGAAATATCCGCATTAAATCATCTAAAGCTTTTGATTCAAAGTTCAGAATGACACGAATCCAACGCCCACGTTAAGCTACTTCAATTTTCTATATTGTGACAAAATTTAAGACCAAAATAGTTATGACAAAGCCTCCAAGTAATCCAATCTATCCCAAATTGCATGATGCCATGTATTATGCTTCATTTATAAGCCTTTACTCAAGGAGCACCAATGATCAGTTTAGAATTATCATTTAACTAGGCAAGCAACTTGATATGTCCGCACTAAATCGTCTGAAAATTTTGATTTAAAGTTCAAAATGATATGAATCCAACACCCATGTTACAATAGCTCAATTTTCTATATTGTGATTAAATTTAAGACCCTAATGCCTATGATATAGTATCCAAGTAATCCAATCTATCGCAAACTCCTCGATGACATGCATTATGTTTCATTTGTAAACCTTTGCTCAATGAACACCAATGATCAGTTTAGAATGATCATTTTAACCAGCTGATCAACTTGACATGTCCGGACTAAATCGTCTTTAACATTTGAGTTCGAGCTCAAAATGACATGAATCCAACGCTCATGTTAATCTAGCTCAATTTTCAATATTTTGCAACATTTGAGACTGAAAGAGCTACAACAAAGCCGCCAAGTAATCCAATGTATACCAAACTTCGTGCTCCCATGCATTACGCTTCATTTTTAAACCTTTACTCAATGAGCAACAAGGATCAGTTTAGAATGATCATATTAACTGGCTAATCAACTTGACATGTCCGGACTAAATCGTCTGTAACATATGAGTTCGAGCTCAAAATGACATGAATCCAACGCTCATGTTAATCTAGCTCAATTTTCAATATTGTGACAACATTTGAGACTTAAAAAGCTACAACAGAGCCTCCAAGTAATCCAATGTATCCCAAAATGCGTGATGTCATGGATTATGCTTCATTTATAAGCCTTTACTCAAGGAACACCAATGATCAGTTTAGAATGATCATTTTAACTGGCCGATCAACTTGACATGTGATGCGAACCTCCCAAGGAATGCACTTGTGGATGCGGTTGAGATAGGATTTGCAACATAATAAATCGAAATTCAATCTGTTCAAAGGTTGGGGATTGAAGGGTCACACAGTAGCTGCGGAAAGACTACTGATTTACCTAAGATAGTAGCTTAGATATTACACACTAAGGCTACTAAATGTTGACTGAAGGATATTACACACCAACAATCAGATTAAGAAGAAAATCACTCTCAAACTTAAGAAAAGAAGCTGTTTTTATTTGAAAAGTTGAATGATCAAGTTTACAACTGAAAGCCCCTATTTATACTATAAGGGGACGTAAATATGAGGAGCCTACAACATTAAATTGGTTAATTACAAGGGAAGACTTGACCAAAGACCTTGACCAAAGACCTTGACTTCATTAACTCTTATTTTGACTATGAATGTAGACACTTCCCCCCCCCCTTTGATGACGCCAATTTTGAGCATTTTTAATTGAACTCCTTTTGATTTTAAACAACAAATTGGGCTGGTTGTAATGTGATTCATTTGCCTCATTAAAAACCTTACCAAGAAAACCCAATGGGAGAAAACTTGGATAAGGGAAAAAGAGTACAAATGGATCACATACCCATTTGTATGCTTTCTTGAGCTTGTACTAAAATCAGAGGGCTTTTAGGAACTTCTCCATTCAAGCTCAAGTGAATTTGTTGTGCATTCTCTTTGTTGAGCATGCTGCTGAATGCCTCTTTGAGTTTCTTGCCCCTTGCTCGGGTTAATGGTCCAACTGGTAGTGCAAGAGCTTCTTCATGTTCCACAAGTTCATTTCTAGCCATGAGCTTCTCCTTTTGTGTGTTTTCCATGCTTGTATCATCCCCCTCCTCTTGAAAAGGATGTGACCTCAAATCTGGTTCATCTGCAATGAAATGCACAAGATCAGAAACATTGAAGCATGAACTCACATTATACTTACCTTGAAGATCAATTTGGTAGGCGTTGTTGTTGATCTTCTGAACTATCTTGAAAGGTCCATCTATTCTGGGCATAAGTTTGGATTTCCTTTCAGCTGGAAATCTTTCTTTCCTCAAGTGAACCCACACAAGGTCCCCCACCTCAAATACCATTTCACGTCTTCCTTGTTGGCCTTTCTTGAATATTGTTGGGTTCTGGACTCAATATTCTTCCTTGCATTCTCATGGATCTGTTTAACAATCTCGGCTTTTCCTTTTCCATCAATACTAGCTACTTCACTTAAAGGCAAAGGCGTTAGATCCAAAGGAGATAAAGTATTAAAACCGTACACAATTTGAAAAGGAGAATACTTAGAAGCAGAATGTACAGAATGGTTATATGCAGATTCAGCATGTGGTAAACATTCTTCCCATGTTCTAAGATTTCGTTTGATTAATGCACGCAATAGAGTAGACAAGGTTTTATTAACTACTTCAGTTTGACCATCCGTTTGTGGGTGACATGTTGTAGAGAATACCAACTTAGTTCCTAACTTAGACCAAAGAGTTTTCCATAAGTAACTCAAGAACTTAGTGTCTCTATCAGAAACTATGGTCCCAGGCATTCCATGCAAGCAAACTACCTCTTTAAAGGATAGATTGGCTATATGCAATGCATCATCAATCTTGTGACATGCTATAAAATGAGCCATCTTAGAGAATCTATCAACCACAACAAAGATAGAATCCTTTCCTGTCTTACTTCTAGGCAAACCAACCACAAAGTCCATTGATATGTCAATCCATGGATGAGTAGGAATGGGTAAAGGAGTGTACAAACCATGGGGTTGAACCTTAGACTTAGACTGTTTGCATGTGGCACACCTTGCACAGATTCTTTCTACGTCTCTCTTCATGTGTGGCCAATGGAAATGATCTTGCATTACTTTAAGAGTTTTTGCAACTCCAAAATGCCCCATCAGTCATCCTCCATGAGCTTTCCTAACTAGCAAGTCTCGAAGAGAACCGTTAGTGATGTAAGATTGAATATCAAACTCACAAGCCATACGGTCGTGAGTCGCAAGACTGAGAATCTCTCTTGGCTTAAGCGGGCAAGGGAACTAAAAGGAGGGGGTTTTGATCGAATCACACGATCAAAGGTGAACCAAGGGAGTTTGAATCTCTCAAACTAACCTGGCCGTGGCTTCAATAGAAAGGAAGTGAATCACACACTTAGTTTCTAAAGAATAAGAACAAGTTCAAAGACAAGGCTTTGAAGAAAATACTTTGTATTCAACTTTTATTTCAATGGTGGTCTATCTTTACAATGAGGTCGTGCTGAGCTTATATAGTGCTCCTAGCAATGGTCCTAAAACTAAAAAGGAGAAAAGGAAATCATACATTTAAAATATATGGCTGTTGGCCATTAATGTCTAGTTTGGCCAACAAGGAAAGTGTATATGCTTGTATCTTGAGAGCTTTGGGGCGAATGTAATGTGTCTAGGTACATCCTGGATGCTTTGGAAAGTCTTCAATACGTGCCCAAGTTGCAAGGAATAGAGATATTGCAATCTGAACACATTAAGTGCACTTCGGTCCACATATGGCAAGTCTTGGAGGAAAGGGATTCGCCTGATCCTCTGGTGGCTGGTGCATGGTAGGTTTATTTTGGGCTTCCTTAGGGCCTTAATAATATCTCCTGGACGCCATGTTTTGGTTTGCAAGTGATTAAACCAGTTGGCCATCTCACTTGCCATAAACGGCTCCAATCGGTTCATTTGAAGGCACGGATGGACCCGCCTGGTCCAAGGCGTGTTTGAGCTTTTAGAAGTGCTTAAGGGAACTCTTAGAAGTACCAAAAAGTCTCCTGGTCGCCAAAGAAACGTTTGGAGACTTTCATATAAGGAAAGTTCCAAATATGGTAAGTTTCGAAAACTCCAATTTGATGTATGGTGCATGACTTGATCTGGCCTTGTTTTGGGTGAGCTGCATGTCGCCGCGTGTCCTCTATGAGTCAGGATTATAGGCCAGGTTTGGTCTTGGCTGGCCGCTTCTTGGTTAAGCTTGGATTCATGAAGATACACCCATGTATCCTTTTGCGCTTATTTGGCCGACTTTGTGCTCCATGGGCCGGCCGGGCCGGGCAGTTGGCCGGGGATTGGGCTGATGACCTCATCATACCCTCCTTCTTCAAAATATTGTCCTCAAAACAGTTTGGCCTGCACATAGAGAAGGCAAGTTAATACCTTGATTTACTTGTGGGTTTAGGGCATTACCTTGGTTTATGGCCCTTATATGGTTCGGATGTGGCCATGGTGCATCCGGCGGTTGCCCCCTGATAAGAAAGGAAGAACTTACTCCTTTCCATGGCAGCTGGTTGCTTTGCTTTGCCTCGAAGGTGTTGGGTTCTCCATGGTCTCTTCTTGATTCCGAATATAGGTTTAATGTAGGAGGTGGGTCTTCTTGATCTTTGTTGAATCCTTGCTTTGTTACACCTGTTTCAACAACTTTTGGCAAAGACAAGTGCATTATGCTAGTACTGGAAATTTCAAATTGAAGCTCCTTTATTGCCTTAACAATTTTAGGCTTAATATTTTCGAGTTCTACTTGTAAGCTTGTTATTAGTTGTCTAGTTGGGCATGTCTTAGCAAAGTGTCCTCTTTCTTGACATCTATAGCATATAATTTCATCTGTTTTCACATTGTTATAGGACTTACCTGGCGTTTCCTTGACGTGTATTCCAAGCAATGGCTTTGATGGTTTCATGTGTGCTATGGCTTGAGGCTTTTGAACTTGCTGGTCAATTTTTTGTTTGACCATCGGCTTAGCTACCTTTTGTCCTTCTAAGGTGTTTGAAAACACGTTGTTCTGCTCAGAGCAGTAGGAAAGCTTGGGCTTATGAAAGGGCTGCATGTTTGGTGTAGACATCTCACTCCTTAATGCTGTTGGGTGCATAAGTTGTGTGGTGATGTTTCTGCGTGTTTGGTACTTCTTCACAAACTCCCTATACATTCGTGCCTTAAGGTCTCCCCAATCAAGGACTCGTTTGTTGTAGAAGGTCCGTGCATTTTCCTTCAACCACCAATTGTAGGCATCTCCAATGAGCATATCAACGGCATATGAGAGCTTCTCTTCTTTGGGGATGTTGTTTGAGCGCAGCCATTGTTTCATGTTGGTTTCCCATCGGAGGTATTCATCTGGATCCTTGTTATACCCTGAAAAGGTTAGAGATTTGGAATTGTAAATATATACCTTACTGGTCTGATTTCTTGATCTAGTTGGAGTGGTGTAGGTTGGCACTCGGCTTGACACAACGAAGTGGCGAGGTGTAATTTTCTTTGGCCAGCTTCTGTCAGTGGAATACTAGTCTGGTGGCTCTGGTTTGAGTTCTTCAACTTCTGTTTCATTGTCAAAATGATATTCTGAATAGTCTTCATGCCATGTCCCCTATCCATTAGAATCATCTACGTCGGACAAGTCTTGGTCATAGTCCAGTGGTTCTGGTTCAAGGTTTTTTCCATCTGATTCTTGCCTAAAATCACTCCCCAAATAGTCTTGATTCCATGACTCTTCTGCATAGTCACACCCCCTGGTGGTTAGGCATTGATCATAGTCGTTGTCTAGACTACAATCAGTTTGTGCTATGCTCATGGTGTCTTCTTCTTCTTCATAGTGCTCCATCATTAAACTTTGTATCTTGCACAACAATAAGAAGAGATATCAGGCCAAAATCAACAATTAGGGAAACTACACTCTAGTGAATATATGATATTAACACATAAGTAGTAGTAAAATTAAAATCGATACAAGTAAATATTTTGAGGTTTTTGTTTTTGTTTCTTTTTGAAACTAACCTTAAAGCAAACTAAAAGACAATATTTTTTTTAGTTTTTGATATTTTAAATTAATTTAGGACGAAAAAACAATATTCAATGAATCTTTCTTTTTTTCACTTTACTAATAACTAAATTCGAAAATAACAAAATGAGTGATGCTTATATTTTTGGTTTTTTTTCTTATGATGAATGAAATTAAGTAAACATGAAATACAATTTTTTTGAGTTGGTTTTAGATTTATATGAGAGCAAACAAAAAAAACAACAAGAAATAATGCAAATGAAGAATAAGAACAAATATTTTTATTTGGTTTTTTTGATAAGATGTAAATAAGAAAAATGAAAAACAAAAGCATAAAAAGATAAAGGATAAGGGTTGGATTAACACAACCTGAGATAGGAGCTTTTAGCTCTGATACCAAATGATGTAAGATTGAATATCAATCTCACAAGCGGTACGGCCGTGACTCGCAAGACCGAGAATCTCTCTTGGCTTAAGCGGGCAAGGGAACTAAAAGGAGGGGGTTTTGATCGAATCACACAATCAAAGGTGAACCAAGGGAGTTTGAATCTCTCAAACTAACCTGGCTGTGGCTTCAATAGAAAGGAAGTGAATCACACACTTAGTTTCTAAAGAATAAGAACAAGTTCAAAGACAAGGCTTTGAAGAAAATACTTTGTATTCAACTTTTATTTTAATTGTGGTCTATCTTTACAATGAGGTTCTGCTGAGCTTATATAGTGCTCCTAGCAATGGTCCTAAACCTAAAAAGGAGAAAAGGAAATCATACATTTAAAATATATGGCTGTTGGCCATTAATGTCTAGTTTGGCCAACAAGGAAAGTGTATATGCTTGTATCTTGAGAGCTTTGGGGCGAATGTAATGTGTCTAGGTACATCCTGGATGCTTTGGAAAGTCTTCAATACGTGTCCAAGTTGCAAGGAATAGAGATATTGCAATCTGAACACATTAAGTGCACTTCGGTCCATATATGGCAAGTCTTGGAGGAAAGGGATTCGCCTGATCCTCTGGTGGCTGGTGCATGGTAGGTTTATTTTGGGCTTCCTTAGGGCCTTAATAATATCTCCTGGACGCCATGTTTTGGTTTGCAAGTGATTAAACAAGTTGGCCATCTCACTTGCCTTAAACGGCTCCAATCGGTTCATTTGAAGGCACGGATGGACCCGCCTCGTCCAAGGCATGTTTGAGCTTCTAGAAGTGCTTAAGGGAACTCTTAGAAGTACCAAAAAGTTTCCTGGTCGCCAAAGAAATGTTTGGAGACTTTCATATAAGGAAAGTTCCAAATATGGTAAGTTTCAAAAACTCCAATTTGATGTATGGTGCATGACTTGATCTGGCCTTGTTTTGGGTGAGCTGCATGTCGCCGCGTGTCCTCTGTGAGTCAGTATTATAGACCAGGTTTGGTCTTGGCTGGCCGCTTCTTGGTTAAGCTTGGATTCATGAAGATACACCCATGTATCCTTTTGCGCGTATTTGGCCGCCTTTGTGTTCTTTGGGCCGGCTGGACCGGGCAGTTGGCCGGGGGCTGGGCTGATGACCTCATCCTACCATCCTTCTTCAAAATGTTTTGTCCTCAAAACAGTTTGGCCTGCACATAGAGAAGGGAAGTTAATACCTTGATTTACTTGTGGGTTTAGGGCATTACCTTGGTTTATGGCCCTTATATGGTTCGGATGTGGCCATGGTGCATCCGGCGGTTGCTCCCTGATAAGAAAGGAAGAACTTACTCCTTTCCATGGCAGCTGGTTGCTTTGCTTTACCTCGAAGGTGTTGGGTTCTCCATGGTCTCTTCTTGATTCCGAATATCGGTTTAATGTAGGAGGTGGGTCTTCTTGATATTTGTTGAATCCTTGCTTTGTTACACCTGTTTCAACAACTTTTGGCAAAGACAAGTGCATTATGCTAGTACTGGAAATTTCAAATTGAAGCTCCTTTATTGCCTTAACACTTTTAGGCTTAATATTCTCGAGTTCTACTTGTAAGCTTGTTATTAGTTGTCTAGTTGGGCATGTCTTAGCAAAGTGTCCTCTTTCTTGACATCTATAGCATATAATTTCATCTGTTTTCACATTTTTAGAGGACTTACCTGGCGTTTCCTTGACGTGTATTCCAAGCAATGGCTTTGATGGTTTCATGTGTGCTATGGCTTGAGGCTTTTGAACTTGCTGGTCAATTTTTTGTTTGACCATCGGCTTAGCTACCTTTTGTCCTTCTAAGGTGTTTGAAAACACGTTGTTCTGCTCAGAGCAGTAGGAAAGCTTGGGCTTATGAAAGGGCTGCATGTTTGGTGTAGACATCTCACTCCTTGATGCTGTTGGGTGCATAAGTTGTGTGGTGATGTTTCTGCGTGTTTGGTATTTCTTCACAAACTCCCTATACATTCGTGCCTTAAGGTCTCCCCAATCAAGGACTGGTTTGTTGTAGAAGGTCCGTGCATTTTCCTTCAACCACCAATTGTAGGCATCTCCAATTAGCATATCAACGGCATATGAGAGCTTCTCTTCTTTGGGGATGTTGTTTGAGCGCAGCCATTGTTTCATGCTGGTTTCCCATCGGAGGTATTCATCTGGATCCTTGTTAAACCCTGAAAAGGTTAGAGATTTGCAATTGTAAATATATACCTTACTGGTCTGATTTCTTGATCTAGTTGGAGTGGTGTATGTTGGCACTCGGCTTGACACAACGAAGTGGCGAGGTGTAATTTTCTTTGGCCAGCTTCTGTCAGTGGAATAATAGTCTGGTGGCTCTGGTTTGAGTTCTTCAACTTCTGTTTCATTGTCAAAATGATATTCTGAATAGTCTTCATGCCATGTCCCATATCCATTAGAATCATCTACATCGGACAAGTCTTGGTCATAGTCCAGTGGTTCTGGTTCAAGGTTTTTTCCATCTGATTCTTGCCTAAAATCAGTCTCCAAATAGTCTTGATTCCATGACTCTTCTGCATAGTCACACCCGCTGGTGGTTAGGCATTGATCATAGTCGTTGTCTAGACTACAATCAGTTTGTGGTATGCTCATGGTGTCTTCTTCTGCTTCATAGTGCTCCATCATTAAACTTTGTACCTTGCACAACAATAAGAAGAGATATCAGGCCAAAATCAACAATTAGGGAAACTACACTCTAGTGAATATATGATATTAACACATAAGTAGTAGTAAAATTAAAATCGATACAAGTAAATATTTTGAGGTTTTTGTTTTTGTTTCTTTTTGAAACTAACTTTAAAGCAAACTAAAGACAATATTTTTTTGGTTTTTGATATTTTAAATTAATTTAGGACGAAAAAACAATATTCAATGAATCTTTTTTTTTTTAACTTTACTAATAACTAAATTCGAAAATAACAAAATGAGTGATGCTTATATTTTTGGTTTTTTCTCTTATGATGAATGAAATTAAGTAAACATGAAATACAATTTTTTTGAGTTGGTTTTAGATTTATATGAGAGCAAACAAAAAAAACAACAAGTTACAATGCAAATGAAGAATAAGAACAAATATTTTTATTTGGTTTTATTGATAAGATGTAAATAAGAAAAATGCAAAACAAAAGCGTAAAAAAATAAAGGATAAGGGTTGGATTAACACAACCTGAGATAGGAGCTTTTAGCTCTGATACCAAATGATGTTAGATTGAATATCAATCTCACAAGCGGTACGGCCGTGACTCGCAAGACCGAGAATCTCTCTTGGCTTAAGCGGGCAAGGGAACTAAAAGGAGGGGGTTTTTGATCGAATCACACGATCAAAGGTGAACCAAGGGAGTTTGAATCTCTCAAACTAACCTGGCCGTGGCTTCAATAGAAAGGAAGTGAATCACACACTTAGTTTCTAAGGAATAAGAACAAGTTCAAAGACAAGGCTTTGAAGAAAATACTTTGTATTCAACTTTTATTTCAATGGTGGTCTATCTTTACAATGAGGTCGTGCTGAGCTTATATAGTGCTCTTAGCAATGGTCCTAAACCTAAAAAGGAGAAAAAGAAATCATACATTTAAAATATATGGCTGTTGGCCATTAATGTCTAGTTTGGCCAACAAGGAAAGTGTATATGCTTGTATCTTGAGAGCTTTGGGGCAAATGTAATGTGTCTAGGTACATCCTGGATGCTTTGGAAAGTCTTCAATACGTGTCCAAGTTGCAAGGAATAGAGATATTGCAATCTGAACACATTAAGTGCACTTCGGTCCATATATGGGAAGTCTTGGAGGAAAGGGATTCGCCTGATCCTCTGGTGGCTGGTGCATGGTAGGTTTATTTTGGGCTTCCTTAGGGCCTTAATAATATCTCCTGGACACCATGTTTTGGTTTGCAAGTTATAAACCAGTTGGCCATCTCACTTGCCATAAACGGCTACAATCGGTTCATTTTAAGGCACGGATGGACCCGCCTGGTCCAATGCGTGTTTGAACTTCTCTAAGTGCTTAAGGGAACTCCTAGAAGTAACAAAAAGTCTCCTGGTCGCCAAAAAAACGTTTGGAGACTTTCATATAAGGAAAGTTTCAAATATGGTAAGTTTCAAAAACTCCAATTTGATGTATGGTGCATGACTTGATCTGGCCTTGTTTTAGGTGAGCTGCATGTCACCGCATGTCCACTGTGAGTCAGGATTATAGGCAAGGTTTGGTCTTGGCTCGCCGTGATACAAGCCTCGATTCAAGGCTTATATGCGCGCGGGCTGTTTGGAGAAGGTTAGGTGAGAAACTCGACCTTAGACTTCTTGAATAGGGGTTTTTGGGTTGGTATTCGATGGAAAGGTGAAGTGAACCACACGAGGGGTGATGAACCTCGTGATAAATCACAAACTTAGAGCTAGGAGGGCTGGTGTCAACTACATTCTAAGCGCACAAGATTCTTGAGAGAAAACTTGTTGGAAGAAAAGTTCTACTTTATTAATATCAAAAAGGTTGTTTTTACTACAATGCTGGAAGGAGCCTTATTAATATGCTCGACAGCTTGGCCTTTTAGGGTCGACTCAAATAAGAAAAGAAAAATTTACAAAAGTCCACAAAAGGAAAAGATACAAAAGTGTATAATCGAAAAATGGACCTACTCCTAAAATGTCTTTGACTCAATAAATGTAAATATTCTACATCCTACCCTGCAAAACAGAAAGAGGCAAATATTCTTTTTGAAAACTTACCTTACTTACCTCACGGCCAAGAAATGGAAGGTGGCTGTCCTTGTGGCATGCACACGCCTTGCTCCTAGTCTTCGACTTGGAGTAGGGTTAAAATCTTTGGGCCCTGACCTCTCTTGCCACTAAAGCCCAAGTCTCTGATTTTCCTTGTGTTGTTGAGAAGCCTTTGGACTCTAATTTGCTCTTCTGGCCCATTGTCCTTAGCTGCTCTTCCTCTAGGAGCTTGTCGACCCATAAGCTGAATTTGTGGAAGAGTGCCTTTGATCTGCTTCTTGTCATTGCTCCTTGAGGTACCACTGGTGTAGAGACTTCCTCTAGGTGCATGTCCTGGAGCTGGTAGCTCATCTGGTCCGAGTGTTCTTGTGTAGAAGTGGAAATGCGCGTGTACTCGGCTGGATCGGCTGTACCGGCTGGATTGTGCGAGGTACTGGCCGGAATGCCTTCACGACTGGCCAAATTGATTCCGGAGTCGGTGGCATCACCAAGGGGACTGGCGGTGTCATCCACGTCACCACCAAGTGTGCCAGAAGCTTGGGCCTCTCCGCCGGCAATGCTAACCGGTCAGGTCCTATTGGTCGAGGGTCCGTCGGTACTGCTTGGTCTGGCAGACGTGCCAAATGGCCCGGCTGTCTCGGGCAATCTTCCTGGTCGGCCAGTCTGGTCTGCTGGCTGGATGTACGACCTGATGTCCTCATCATCCTCTCCCTCTTCAGTAGGTTTTGTCCTCAAAACTGGTTCATCTGCATGGAAAGGGGCTAAGTCAGTAACATTGAACGTATTGGACACATTAAACTCACCTAGTAGCTCGATCCGGTAGGCGTTGTTGTTGATCCTCTCGAGCACTCTGAATGGTCCATCTCCTCTTGGTGCTAGCTTGGAACTCCTTAGGTTTGGGAACCTCTCCTGCCGTAGGTGTAGCCACACCCAATCGCCTAGTTGAAAGATCACCTCCTTTCTTCCTTTGTTGGCATGAGTCACGTACTGTCCGGTCCTCTTCTCCAAGTTTTCTGCTACTTTCTGGTGTAACCTCCTTATGAACTCTGCCTTGGATGCTCCGTTGAGGTTGGTCATCTCAGCTGGTGGTAGTGGCGTTTGCTCCAATGGAGTGAGAGGGTTGAAGCCATATACTACTTCAAATGGTGTCCTCTTGGTTGCTGAGTGCACGGCTCGGTTGTAAGCGAACTCTATGAATGGCAGGCACTCCACCCAAGTCTTGAGGTTCTTCCCTAGTGTAGTCCTGAGAAGAGTTTATAGTGTCCTGTTGACAACTTCAGTTTGGCCATCGGTTTGAGGATGGCAGGTGGTAGAGAAGAGTAGCTTCGTGCCTAGCTTCCTCCAAAGGGTCCTCCAGAAATGGATTAGGAACTTGGTGTCCTTGTCTGATACGATGGTCCTTGGCACTCCATGAAGCCGTACTATCTCCTTGAAAAATAGCTCGGCTGTTTGCGTGGCATCATTGACATTGGCAAACGGGATGAAGTGTGCCATCTTGGAGAATCTGTCCACCACTACAAAGATTGCATCCTTGTGGTTGATCTTGGGCAGGCCTAGAACGAAGTCCATTGAGACACCCATGGATATGTAGGTATGGGCAGTGGGAGATACAACCCGTGAGGTTGCACTCGGGACTTTGCCTTCTTGCAAGTGATGCATCTTGCACAATGAGCTTCTACGGTCCTCTTGATGTGTGGCCAGTAGAAGTGCTCTTTGACCACTGCAAGAGTCTTGTTGACACCAAAGTGGCCCATGAGTCCTCCTCCATGAGCTTCTCGGATGTTAAGCTCCCTCAATGATCCTTGTGGTATGCACAACCTTCTCTCTCGGAACAAGAATCCTTCATGGATGTAAAACTTGCCATGACTCCCTGTGCCACACTCCTTGTAGCCCTCAGAAAATTCAGGATCATCCCTGTATAGGTACTTGATGTGCTCAAGTCCTAGGATCTTTGCCTCCATGGTTGATATCAAGGCAAACCTCCTTGATAGTGCATCGGTTACCACGTTGTCTTTGCCCTTCTTGTACTTGATGATGTACGGGAAGGTTTCTATGAATTCCATCCACCTGGCATGTCTCCTCTTGAGATTGGTTTGCCCTCTGAGGTGTTTGAGAGTCTCATGATCAGTGTGAATCACAAACTCCTTGGACAGCAAGTAATGCTGCCAAGTCTCCAATGCTCGGACAAGGGCATAAAGCTCCTTGTCATAAGTGGGGTAGTTCAGTGAGGCACCACCTAGCTTCTCACTGAAGTATGCTACTAGTCTCCTTCCTTGGGTTAGTACTGCTCCTATGCCTATTCCAGAGGCTTCACACTCCACTTCAAACGTCTTGTTGAAGTCGGGCAGGACTAGCACTAGTGCATGTGTAAGGCTGTCCATCAAGGCCTGGAATGCCTTCTCCTGAGCTTCTCCCCAGCTGAATCCCACGTTCTTCTTCACTACTGCCGTCAATGGTGAGGCAATATTGCTGAAGTTGGGCACAAATCTCCTATAGAAGCTGGC